>JAVJAQ010002293.1:0-29524 GCA_032362365.1 Zygogramma bicolorata
TAAAAACGACACAGTACTAAATTATAGCTTTTTTAATGACAAAAATTTCACTTTGTGTAGATTTTTCGTAAAGTGAATATTCGGCGAGATATAGCCGTTTAACACCTACATTTACGACCGAACCTCACAGTCAGCGTTTTAAACTCACCCCATTTAAAAATTAAGGGATCTCAAGTAATTTGATTCACAGAGTCTTATATCATTTGAAAAGCTCTACAAAATCGTTTGCAAAAAAAAAAATTCTATCACCTAAAATGAGGGAGCTATGCTTAAAAAACCGATCAATTTTTAATTTTTTTTAATTTGAATTACCCGCTTCGGAGCGTATTAATCTACATAGCCGGTATGTTCGGCCGTTAAACGTTATATGTTCCACTTTTTCCATTCATATTGGAAGACAGAGAAGAAGAAAAATCTGCTCGCGTGTGTGAGTGTATATTTTGTTGATTTCTCACCAGTGTATTCTGAAGTTCGAAGACATATTATAAAAATTTCAATGTTTTCAAGGGTACTTTATAATAATCGATGTATAACAAGGGTAGGTTGAAAGATTATGAAATTGTATCCCAAAGTATGAAACAATCATTATTAAACTATTTTTACCCATATTTAGGTTTTTTAGTGTTATTTTATAATTTTTGACAATAAGGGGTAGTTTTCATCCCTAAAAAACAAAAAGCGTACAACGGCACAATATAGAAAATGAACTAGAGGGTGTAATAAGCCTAATCCCAAATTTTTGTACAAATCGGTGCTGGACGAAAAAATTGCGAGGTTTTACCATTTTTTTAGCTTCATTTTCTGAACTATCCGCCGATGATTCAATATCCACATTCTTTTTGTGCCCATTTCATGTCCAAACGTCCAAGGCCTCGAATTGGCCGTCTATTGGATGTACATCCGTGTACTCTTATATGAATGTCCAATTATGAACGCCCATTATGGACTTGATTCCGAACATTCCACAATGTATTTTTTTGACGTACAAAAACGAACTTTCAATAGAAATCTGGTGAGGAAGCCACATCGGATATGTAAATATGAGATTTTCCATAAACCCAATTACTCTTACTTATTATCAAAGTGATTATTTATTGAGTCGTGGTGTAGTACGATATTATCATAATTCCAAGGAAAAACTTTTGCGATGTTCTCAAATTAAATTTCTAATAATAAATTTATATATTGTCCGTTGAGTCATATTAAAATTATTTTTGTCCAAAGTATAATCGTATTTTTCTTGGCTCTCTTTTGTTAAAACGCAAAATGAATGTAGAAACAAAGTTAATTAATTGTTGTCGAAAAGAGTCGCGATAAATGAGATAGTAAAATCTTTATCGTTTTTTTTTATATTCATGCATCTGGGATTTCACCGGTCCTCTCGAACATTCGAGCTTTCAACATTGATTGAAAATGTTAATTTTCCACAAGACTTATATTTTCAGTGGGATGTATGCTTTTTTGTTCAACAAAGTTAGCATCTTCTAAGATCTTAGATTCACTCTCAATTCTTTTCTTCTGAAAGTGCTAATCCTGTTAGCGGAACCCGCGTCGATCTCTACAAAGAAGTCCAGGAATCATACACATATTTTGACACTTTGGCTATATGAATAAACTTTTTTTTTCGAAATAGCTCAGTAAGCCTAACACCATACCAAAAAACTCGACGCGTGTTCCACCAACCAAGCTTACGTCTTCAGGAGGATTAATGATCAACTACCCCCCTGGAAATTGAATCTTGGTTGGTGAACCTTTGGTTGAATGCAGGCATCTTTAATGTGTGATTAGGTGTTAACGTATTTGAGTTATGGATTGGAACTGAACATTTTTGTTGACGTCTAATAATTATCGGTGATCTCTCCCACAGAGTAAATTCATTTTTGAAGTGTATGGATGAACGAACAGTTTGGTAAGGCACATCCTAGTCTACCCAGAAAAAAGATAAAATTATGTGAAAGTGCAATGTGTATATAGATAGGACAGGTATATAAGTATATCAGATGTATCATCAAATGTCTCGTATAAATTGCAGCAGCAGGGTTTCTAGATATTACAGTGACGACCAATACTAGAATTGGACTCAGAAGCCTTGAGAAATAATAATTATAAATGAATTTCCGTTTATATAAAAATATTCATGCTAGTATATATCCTTGTGAAAGTGGCGTTTAGCAAACGGGTGTTCGCGGTCGAATTATTTAAATATATCTTGTGCCCTTATCAGAGATTTATTTTATTATTGAAAGATAATAGACGACTATTTATAACGAAAGATTTCGGTACCTAGTGTAGAGATTAGCACGTCAGTCTGACAAGTGGAACACCATGGCTTGTATTTTTCAGATAAATCCGTATACGACTTTGTGTTGTGTCGCAGTTCAACACATATAGTTTATATAGCTCTACGTCATTCTATTCGAATGAAAATGAATCTGCATAACTCAAGAGTAAGGCTCCTAGGTTTGATTTCCCGCCTTGGAACCGTGCTGAGATTCACACATAAAAAGGTAAGGCCGTTAATCCATTGCCATCCATTGTCATTGCCAAATTTCAACTTTTTAGGGTTGACATTCGATAGGGGGCGTTAGCTGGTTAACGGAAGAGACCATTTTTCAAAACCCATATTTGACTTTCAATTCTCATGTCCAGCAGATTTACCATATCACCAACTGTAAGGTACTTACGTTCACAAGATGATACAGATGAAACTTCTATTCCTTCGACGTGCCACTTTCCATTCGCACAGGTAAATCGCATTTCAGTCTGTCCATTTGGAAATTGATAATCTGGTATGCAATCCGCCCTGCATCCACTGAATGTGGAACATCTCACCCCGGCGTTCATAGGATGTGGTGGCTGGGAAGTGCAACCTGGAAGATTTTCGTCGATTTTATTCGAGTATATGCATGGAGATCACGAAAATGGTGAGAGATAGAGAGTCGGTAAATTGAAGCAGAGGAGAACTGATTATTGAATGCTGAAAAAAATGATTCCGAAATTTCTAAAATATCTGTTTATCTATCAGGATTTTTTCATGAAAATTTTGTATAGGGTGTAGTCTGATTTTCGTTATATTTTCTTATATAAAAGGATCATATGTTGCAAATACATTTTGGTTCTGCTGAAATCTCTGGAGAAATTCTTTTTACAAGAATAAGGATAAGATAAGCCCATTTATCTTGAATACTGATTCGTAATTTTCAATGTTAAGTGAGTGCTAGAATGAATTTTGAATCATTCAGAATATTAGGTCGCTATGTTTTTTTGCTATTATGTAGCTGTGATATCAATAAATATGGATGAATCGAAATATATTTGAAGCAGCAACACTGTTGGATGATTGATAAACTGATAAAGTTTTCTGAAAAAAAAACAGAAAATATAGAATTCTTCGTCGATTAATCGAAAAAGGAATAATAGTATAATATTCAACGAGAATATAATGATGGATGGCTATTATTCACGAGGTGATGTTACGGCCTCGAGCCGCAGGCGAGTAGCCTAAATTACCGAGAAAATAATAGCCATTATACGTGAGTAGAATAATGTTCTTTATCGACGACTATTTTTTTTCTATTTCCGACATCCCATACATAGACTCCAATTCAAGTGGCCCTGTATGAATATTCAATCTCAATACAACATATCAACAAGCATCTGGTTTGAAAAATAGAATTGAGCAGTTTAGAATCATTTTCATACTCATACAAATTCAAATTTCAATACTCTGAAATATAATTATAGTATCAGAGGTCAGTTATCAAAAATGTATATATTATCTATGAGTGAAATATGTTTTGAATAACGAAAATGAAACCCTTTTTGTACAAAAATTTGAGAAATTCTTCTTGTTCAGTAGGATAATTGTGTCAAGCAGATAAGCTACCATCGAATTGCTGTTTTCAGAATCTGATGAAGTTCATATTGATATGATGTTGAAATTTGATAGTATGTGTGTACCTGATACATTTATGTATTGAAGTCAATCAGTGCAATGGATTATTTCAATATTTTTTTGTGTTTTTGAATCAATTGTGATTTTCTCATATATTCCTCATATGTAAGGTATGATAAATGGCTATTATTCACGAGGTGATGTTACGGCCTCGAGCCGCATGCGAGTAGCCTAAATTACCGAGAAAATAATAGCCATTATACGTGAGTAGAATAATGTTCTTTATCGACGACTATTTTTTTTTCTATTTCCGAGATCCCATGCATAGACTCCAATTCAAGTGGCCCTGTATGAATATTCAATCTCAATACAACATATCAACAAGCATCTGGTTTGAAAAATAGAATTGAGCAGTTTCGAATTATTTTCATACTCATACAAATTCAAATTTCAATACTCTGAAATATAATTATAGTATCAGAGGTTAGTTATCAAAAATGTATATATTATCTGTGAGTGAAATATGTTTTGAATAACGAAAATGAAACCCTTTTTGTACAAAAATTTGAGAAATTCTTCTTGTTCAGTAGGATAATTGTGTCAAGCAGATAAGCTACCATCGAATTGCTGTTTTCAGAATCTGATGAAGTTCATATTGATATGATGTTGAAATTTGATAGTATGTGTGTACCTGATACATTTATGTATTGAAGTCAATCAGTGTAATGGATTATTTCAATATTTTTTTGTGTTTTTGAATCAATTGTGATTTTCTCATATATTCCTCATATGTAAGGTATGATAAATATATCCAAATTAATAATTTAATGAATTATTTCAAGTTCCAAAGCATCGTAATCTCAAGCCCCATAATGATCGGAAAAGAACTTCATTCTTTGAAAAAGTTTTTCGTTATCAAAAAGGTACTCCTTTCGTTCGGAGTAGATAATGAGTAAAAGCCAAAAAACTAGACTTGATCGAGCTGTTGCTCTTGGAGACAGCTATTGTATCAACTCAATAAAATAACGAAAATACAGATGTAATTCCTGTTCAAAGTAAAGCAAAGGTTATTCTTACACAAAAACCCTTACTTTTGCCGAAGCAAGTATAAACAATATTCTAAGAATAATCGATTGCAACTTGAAGATACTCACCACCACTAAATTTGAATCCGGTTTTAGTCTTAGCAGCACCTGTGTAAAAGCTAGGTACGGCTGTTGGATATTGATACAATAAAGGATTATAGCGATATTGGCTACCAGTTCCAGAGTTAAGACTTTTCGTTTTGGTTTTGGTTTTCGATTTGGTATAAGAGTATGAATTTCTGAAATAGAAAGCATACGATCGATAAAATTTCCATGTACTTTTATGCTACTACTACTAACAAAGCAGGAATATTTTAATTCGTTCCAAAATAGCGACGGTTTTTTTCAATGTTCTTCGCATGAAAATTTTTCAACAAGTACTCCATAACATGGAATATGCAAACCTCATCATCATTTTATTCAAATTATCTACGTGAAATTATTTGACCTTCGGATTTCAAATAGAAAAAAGTAATTGATGCAAAATTTTTGTTTCTGTAGCAAACCTACAGCGAGTTATTCAAACACAAGTGGAACGAAAACATCAGAATTCTGCAATTTGCTGAAAGCATTGTACTATTTGAATCCCAAGGCTCTTTCGGAGTCATTACTATTTTTGTAAAGAAGGATCAACAGAAAAAGATACGAAAATAATCAACGAAATAGTGGTTCGGGCACAAGTGCCGATTACCGAAAGAAGACGAGTAATTGCTCTTGTGTAAATCGTTGGGAGGTATTGATCTAAATGAATATGGAGTAGAAAAAAATAAATGTTAGGCTCATTCCTACAAGACGAAGGACTGTTCAGGACGACTTGAATGATTTTGACAAATAAAGGAGAGATGCAGCTCCAATCTTTTCTGAAAAGAGCCAGAACTTTGTTTTTGAATAAAGTTAAAAAACTACAATTTTATATTTCTTCAGTTTTTCTTTACTTACTTCGTGGGTCCTACTAGTTGCTGGCCATATTGGTTTCCATACTTCCTCTTCAAGAATTGAGGAATTTGCTGACCTCTGGAACAAAAATTAAATGTTAAAAGTTTAAAGAGTGATAATCTTAAAAAAAAATTCAGGTGAAACGAGTAGAACCTATGAAAATGCTGAAGGAAGTTAATAAACCTTTGCATATTTTGGAGTTGTAACTATTACTGTATACTTTCTTATTCGAACCCTTAATAGCATGATTAGGTTCTACTTTCCCTGAAAGTACTTTTTCTGCTTAGGTAGTATCTGTGACGGTTCCAAAATTTGATTCAATTTTCCCTAGAGATTTGGAATTCCCATATCGTTGCAATTTTCGCATTTTTCTAATTCTCTTGGAGTATATAACTCGACACACCACACCATTTTCAATATATGAGCAAAAAACTAAGAGTGTGACTTATTTGCCCCCTCTCCCCAAGCACAGCTCCAAATCATCACAACTTTGAGTAAATTACGCCTTGAAGCCAAATAAACGAATTCTCCAAAAACCCATGCACTTCAACTCACTTCTCGGGTATTCACAGACTGGACAAAATTTGGTTCTCAATCCTAATAAGCCCAATAAGTTGAGACTGTTATCGAGGCTGTTGCTAAAACTAATGGTCCAGTCTTTATGATGATCTTCTGGAAGATTTAAATTCTCTGAGAGTTACTACCGGGTGTACTTTAATACACTTTCATCAGCTGAAATGGGGTTTCTATAGGAAAATCATCCGGATATTTGTCATGCATCTGGCGGAATGTATTGAGAATTTGAAGGACAAGCGATCGAATTATCCTGATCTGATTGAATATGACGAAAAAATTTTATTGACTACGTACGAGTCTAGATTTACATATTTAACCGACAAAATAAAAGGTATTGGTAACAAGAAAATCTGAGTCAATCAAGGGAGGGTAACTCTCAAGTGCGGCTCCGTTTCAATGTTTGGCTTGGAATACTCCCTTGTAGAATCATTGGTCCAATAATATTTGAAGGACCCTTGACTGGAGGTAGATAGTTAGGATTTCTGCATAATGAAATTGAGGACAGGTTAACTGAGTCACCTGTCCATTCACGACAGGGAATATATTTCCAATGAGATGGAGCTCCTCTCTATAATTCAAGAATATTTACTGAATACCTTCAACAGGCATTCGAAGAAAACGTTATTTAGACGAATTGTCCCTCGCGATAGCCTACCTGGTTACTAGATGCAACCGCCGTTACAACCGTTTCTTGCCGATTGAATTTTTCTCTTTTCAGCATGAAGAGACTCAAAAATTTCACGTTTCAACCACATTTGCAAAATATAATTCAAAATTTCAGGGCTCACTGTTATTTTTTTGTTCTCAATTGCTAAATTACATTATCGATTTTTTCGTGCAATTTCGACACCACAACTAGATTCAGCATTTTTCATTTAGGTGGATTCTAGAGTTTCATTCGAAAATATTCATTGGCAGTAAAGTTAAAACAATTTAATTTTGATAACATACCGTTATTTATGAATATATCAGACAAATTCTGAGAATATGCAACACTGTAAACACAAACGTAGAAGATCTTTGAGGTTTCTGGTAGAAATTCATAAAACAAATTGATCTTTATGACATCTAGAAAGGGGTGCCGAAATAAGGTAAAAGAAGTGGAAAAAGCAGCTTATCCTAATCAGTCAATTAGAACAATTTATGAAAGTTACTACAAGGGTTTTTGGGTCCGGTATTTTTAATGATGGTTGAAATCCTTATACAAAATAATGACAGTTCAATTACTTTTATTGACAAAAACAACTCATTACATTTATATAAACGTAAACAGGAAAACAAGACAAACATAAAAATGGATAGCTTAGATTCTAATTATCAACACTCCCACTGAATCTAAGTTACAAACATGTTAACAAAGTGTGCATCATATAAGGCCAATTGAATTGACATGCTTTCTGAAGATTTCAAATGATAAGCTTTTAGTGAAGAGGTCAGCAACTTGATCTCTACTGGGGATATACTTGATAGACACCAAGTCCGAGTCTACAGACTCTCTAATGAAATTGTACTTGATATCGATATGTTTCAACCGTTGATGTTTTCTTGGTTCAATAGCTACTTTAATGCACGATTGATTATCTTCAAAAATTATTGTTGCTGCGTCCAAAGACAGAGTCAACTCTTGCAACAGACCTCTCAACCAAAGACATTCGGATACAGCACCAGAGAGGGCTATATATTCAGCTTCAGTGGTGGATAAGGCAACGGTAGCTTGTTTTCTGGTTATCCACGATACTGAAGCATCAAACAAACGGAATATGTAACCGGATGTGGACTTGCGATCGCTCGGATCGTTTCCGAAATCTGCGTCACAATAGCCTATTAATGAAATACCATGAGAGCTCCTTTTGAACGTTAAACAGTGATTTTGAGATCCTTTCAAATAACGAAAAACTCTCTTCAAGTGATTCCAATGAGTTTCTGTAGGCTTTGATTGAAATCTACTCAAATAATTCACCGCGAAACTCAAGTCGGGTCTAGTATTAACCATCAAGTACATCAAACAACCTATAGCTTCTCTATAAGGTTTCGATGTTATGTTGTTATCATCATTATTACAATACAATTTCAAATTAACTTCCATTGGGCTCCTTGAAGGGTTACAATTAGACATGCCGAACTTTTCTAGAACTTTATTTATGTACTGACTTTGGTCCAATTGCAGAATTCCTTCACCTTTATTTCTTGTGATTCTTATACCCAGAAAAAAATTTGATTCCCCCAAATCTTTCATTTTGAAAACACCACTCAACATTTGCTTTATTTTATTGATTTCTAATAATGAATTACCTGCAAGTAAGATATCATCCACAAAAAGAAGTAAGTATGTGATTATATTTTCAGATTCAGAATATTTAACATAAAGACACATATCTGATTTACACTGAGAAAAACCATAATTTTCCACTACTTCATCAAATCGTTTATACCAACAACGAGAAGATTGTTTCAATCCATATATAGATTTATTCAACTTACAAATTAAATCATCCCCTTTCTGAAAACCTTCGGGCTGTTTCATATAAATTGTCTCCTCTAATTTTCCATGTAAGAACGCAGTCTTCACATCCATCTGAAACAACAACAGATTATATTCATTCACCAGGGCCAGTATTATCCGAATAGATACAATATTAGCAACGGGGGCATATGTTTCCAGATAATCGAAACCATATTTTTGTAAATATCCTTTAGCTACCACACGTGCCTTATATTTCGTGATCGCTGTATCCTGCTGATTTCTTTTCATGGTGAAAACCCACTTACATGGAATTATCTTTGAAGCTGATGATTTCGGTACTAATGTCCAGGTATTATTTTCTTCGAGTGAAGTCATTTCTTCTTCCATTGCATCCTCCCACTGTTTCCGTTCTGAGTGATGTTGAACATCTTCGAATGATTTTGGAACATCATTCACAAACGATTCAGCTGAATATGAATAACTCAATATTTCATCATTTGACAGACACATCAAACTCTCATCATTTGACATGATGAAGTTTGAACCAACCTTATAGTCCCTGTGCCATATGGGTGCATGCCTCTGTCTGAACGGCCTGTGTTCTTTTTGTGAGTTTTTCAATGTATCTCTACCAATTTTCTCATCTTCTCGACCTTTTTCACCAATATTTGTGATTTCATCTCCAATTTGTCCTGTAATTTCTTTTCTTCCTTCTTCATCTTCCGAATTCTTGCCTATGTCTTCGTCATCTACCATACTATATATTTTTTTATATGTCACTTCACACTGAATGTCAGAACTTGTAATACTGTTATTGAATACGGAAATAGAAGATTTTTGGCATATTTCATCAAATAACACATCTCTACCTACCTTGATACAATTTTCTTCAGGATTCCAAAGACGATAACCATTATTCGTGTATCCAACCATAATACATTTTAAACTTCTCACATCGAACTTACCTTTCTGAAGTTGTTTTGGTTTGTGTAAATGAGCGCAGCTACCAAAAACTCTCAAATGAGCAATATTTGGTTTGAAACCGTACCACATCTCGAAAGGAGTCATATGATTTTGATTAGCGGATGTAGGAGATCTGTTGAGTAAATATGTGGCACACCGAATAGCTTCGCCCCAAAAAAATTTTGATAATGAAGAGTCAAAAATCATGGAACGTGCTTTTTCTAATAAAGTTCTATTTAGTCTTTCTGCGCGACCGTTCAACTCAGGAGTATAAGGAGTTGTATTATCAATTTGGATGCCCTTGGAGTTGCAAAAAAATTTAAAATCATTCGATAAATATTCCCCACCATTGTCACATCTCAGCTTCAGAAGAGGTCTGTTGAAATGAGCTGTTGCCATTGCTTCAAATATTTTGAAGTAACTGAATACTTCAGATTTAGAATGCAACAAATAAACAGCACAGAAGTGTGTGAAATCATCAAGAAACGTAACAAAGTAATGTTTGTTGTCCCATGTGGCTGGATTTATTGGACCACAAACATCACTGTGTACGATTTCTAGTGGCTGTTTTGCTCTATTTCTCACAGAGGTAAATGGTAACCTATGTTGTTTAGCTTTAATGCAAGTTTCACAAGTTTTTGAAACATTTGACCCACCTAAACGTATTCCATCAGCCAAATTCTCTAGCTTACTTAAATACTGTTCATTCAAATGCCCAAGCCTCCTATGCCATAAAATAGGACAGTTGTCCTTCGAATCAACACTGAAAGCATCTGATGAATTTTCTAAATTGAAATTGACCTCATAAAGTGTGCCTTTTCTGAAACCAGTTACTAGAACTTCAGTACCTTTAATGATGGACACTTTGTTATCTTTGAACAATACTTTGTAACCTTTTTCCTCAATACGCCCTACCGACAATAAATTTTTTCTCAGATTCGATACATATATGACATTTTCTAGTGAACAAGAAGTTATTTTACCATTGACGTGAATAAAAACCTTTATATTTCCAATATGAGTTCCTTCCAGTTCTTCTCCAGCTTTTGCCACACCTATCTTCATAGGACGATTCAGTTTTTGAATGTTGCTCAAAACTCCAATATCATTAACCAAATGATCAGACGCACCAGAATCTACGATCCATGTTGACGTTTCATTATCTCCAGAAAACACTCTGCTGCTGTTCACCATAAATACTATTTGACCATTATTTTCATCTTCATCATAGACTGAACTCGAGAAATCTTCAGAAACATTTGCGTGTTTCTTTCTGAACTGCATTTTATGCCTATTTTGAACTTGTCCTGGACGATTTGGACATTTCGCTTGGAGATGACCAAGTTGTTTGCAGCCATAACATCGAACCTGATATCTTGGTATTGATTTCGATCCAAAAGCTGCTGCATTATTCAGTCCTTCTCCAGAATTACAACTCATGTTTCTTCTTTTCATGTCTTCATCTATCAGACGTCCCTTTACGAAATCTACAGTTATTTTATCAGATGATAGAGTTTCAATTGCTGTAACTACTACGTTATATGACTCAGGAAGGGTAAGAAGTAAAATACAGGCCAACATTTCTTCTTCCAGCTTTCCTCCTGACGATTTGATTTGCCGCACAATATCATCGAATTTTACGAGATGATTTTCCATGGAGCATTCCTCATTAAATTTCATAGTAAGTAAGTTTTTCAGGAGGAAGAGTCTATTCGAAATTCCTTTCCGCTCGAAAATTGATATTAACTTATTCCACTTCGCTTTCGCAGTTGATCCTTCTCTAACATATTCTATATGTGAATCAGCAACGCATTGAATGATAATCGCTTTTGCCTTACTATCGTTTTTTTCAAAAACCGTCTTTTTATTTTCATCTGTTGGTGGACTCTCAGTGAGGCAACCCAAAACGCCTTGCTCTTCCAAAATGGACTCCACCCGGAACTTCCACACAGCAAAATCTGTTCCATGAAATTGTGTGATCCCGTACTTGTCATCTTTTCTCGCAGACATGTTCGACCAGGAAAGTAGTATATAACGTGTCCTGGGCCCGTAACCTTTTAATGATGGTTGAAATCCTTATACAAAATAATGACAGTTCAATTACTTTTATTGACAAAAACAACTCATTACATTTATATAAACGTAAACAGGAAAACAAGACAAACATAAAAATGGATAGCTTAGATTCTAATTATCAACAGGTATTACCTAATTATATTTCTTCCCCGAAGTCATTTCGTTTCGTTCTTCGTTATCATATTTAACAGCTATTTGAGTAAAACAAAATTGAGTCCTGACAATGACAGAAGTATAAGAATGTAAGCAAAGTATTGAATTATATTTAATCATAATAGGATGATATTACGTTGTGGCTGGAAGGATAAGATACGAACAGGTTGTGATTAATTCGGGAATAATTCGAATGTAAGATTGAGAATGGCAAGCTTAGATTTTAATTCACAAGGAGAAAACATACGAAGATGCCTGGGAAATACAAAATGAAACCATTTAAAACCAAAATTTTGCATACCATATTCAGCGATGGAGCAAATTCAACTACCAACGGTGTTATTTCATCTCAGAGAACAGATTCAGGCCAACCAAAAACCCGGCTTATTGGGTTTTAAACTGCAAAAGACAATATTCGGAAAAAGTTGATGTATGGTGTGAAAAATTAATTGAATGAATCATAGGCCATGAAATTAGTAGAACTTTTCAGAACTGAATTATGGAATGCTATTCATGATCTTCCTATTGTTGAGCGAATGAACTTACATTTTCAAGTAAATTGATGCTCTGTGCATCATGCAGCTTCCTCATCACTGGAGTCGTCAGGGAAGTGAATTGATTGGATGGCCACCAGCTACCCCGATTTCTTGTGGGGTGTTCTTGTGTAAATAGTTTATAAATCCCTCCCAAGAACTAGACAGGGGTTGTGTGAAATTATATGACAAGCTTTTAGAGAAATAACCGAAGGACTCAAAAATACTGTGCAAATATTCGAAAGGGATATGAAAAATGTATTGAATTGGAAGATGGTTTGGAGGAAGCAACAAAAATTTTGAATGCATCGATGTTTCTACAATTTGGATAATAAAATTTTCATTTCATTCGAAAATTCTTGGTTGACACAATAATGGATATCATGAGGAGCCGGTTTTTCGACGTTATGGATATTAATTTTTTTACAAAAATGCCATTCTGCAATATGTTATAACAGGAGAACAATTTGTGCTATGAATTCGAATTTCTACCAAAAAAAAAACAACGATCTCCTATATGGTATGCCCTGAAATTTGGAATTATATTTTGCAAATTTGGTTCGAACGTAGGCCTTTTGACACTCTTTCTGCTGAAAAACTGAAAAAAATCAATAGTTCAGAAAATCTAGATTTCATGAGGGCGCTCAGGTCTCAATTGGGTCACACTGTATAACGGCGCAGCATTTAGGGAACGTTAATGGACAGCATTTCGAACAAATGTTGTAATGTTTTGTGCTCATTTTTTGTATCTCGAAGCCACCGTAGTAACTTCTTAGCATTAAATTAGATCAAAATAATAATTTTATTTATTTTCTTTTAGATGTGATTTTTATTGTATTTATCGCACATTCTATTAGCAGGTATGAATAAATTTCTTATTATTGGTACAAATAAATGGTACCACGGTAAAAATAGGGTTCCATTTGAAAAAAATTAGTTTCACCCCAAAATCGAATATGATGATCTTTATTTGCTGACAAAATACGCAATGTAGTATTTTTGGCGGGATTTCGATTTTTCTAGCATAAGACGGGTCAATTGGAATGAATCGGAACCATCACGGCTCCCTGAAACGGAAAACTTAAAATTGAATAATCAAAATTTTGACTTTTGAAATGTCACTCATGTGGCCTCATTGGATTCAGAAAATTATGCAAATTTCAAAAATGTAATAATATGCAGGTTGTTCCATTTGAAAATCGGAAGTTGGTATTAATTCCGGTGATACCATAAGTGGAAAAAATTATTTGTAGGTAAAAAAGTGTCGTTTTTTGTGTCCCAAACTTCAGTCAATTATCTTCAAAACTAACGTAGATACGGGGGGCGAACCATGATCCTGTGTCACCTGGTATAGTTGTGATACAAACACTAAAAAATCTACGGATTGATTAGAATTGCATTTTGTCATTTCGATTTTCCATTCTTGGCCTCTCTATTTCCATATCTATCGAAGAAAAGCATTTTGTAGTCAATCTGGCGGATGGTACAGAAGGATTCCAGCAATAGTCTTTATTTTCAAACTTTTTACTGAAGATTTATAGATGCTAGAGCCACGGAAATTCACACATATGCTGCGATTTGAGTGAGGAAACTTTTGCAATAGTAGAACTGGTAAACGATTCTCCCATTTCGTTGGGACCTCAGATTAATTGTCCTCCAATGCGCGAGGACAATTAATCCGAGATCGCAGCGAAATGGGAGGATCAAAATTGTCAAGGACAGCCAATGGGCAATGAAAAAGCTGATGATCTTGGAAGACGAGGAATATCCACATCAATTATTGGACCCGAGTCAGCAGTGGGGTTACCCAAAACGATGGTATAGAATCACATAAGAAACTGGGTGAGAGCCGAACATAGAGAATACTGATAAAAATCTACTTAGTAGTGCTCACGGGAGAACTTCCATAAAAGGACCGTCGATGAAAAAGACTGAAGACCTCTCCAGTGTGACAGGAATCAGATGAGGGTAATAACAGGGTTACGGAATGGACACTGTCCATTCAAAGGACACTTGAATAAAATAGCTGGAAAACAGCAGCTGCAGACAATGTAACAGAGAGACAGAGACAGCTCGACACGTACTCTGAGAACACGAAGCCCTGGATCAAAAAAAAATTCTATAGAAAACCAACTCTGGATGCAAAAGAATATTACAAACACCCAACAATTAACTTGCACAAACTTGTGCAGGGGACAAGGTTGTTGAAATGGTTGTCACGAAATATAGGGAAGCAAGGCGCAATTAGCCTTAGCGGCTGAAGTGCTTTCCGGAGACCTGGCAGTGAAAGACAGGTCAGGCGGCTTCCACAAAGCTAAAAATAAGTACTCTCAATTTTCGAAACACGTATCGAGCTAGCTCTCAGCAAATGCCAGAGTTAGTCCTTTCAAGTCTATTTAATTTCTAAGGATAGAACTATGAGCTGCGCTGACGAGTGTAATTGCGGTTGTCGTGGTTGGTTGGGTGAAGTGTTACGAATTTCGTACCTTTAATTTTTTTATATGTTTTTTTTTATTACTCTGTAGCCTGGTTTTGTCCAGACTAACAGAAATTGATGTTTGGGTGGTTTATGATACATAATTTCTCTGGGGTGGGTGTACTAATTTTGGGGTTAACAGATTTGATGAATGTTTTGAATTCAAAAGAAATTGTCGAAATGAATGCGCTATTTTGTCATAGATTCGTTGAAAAAAATGCACCACAAAATCATTTGGTGTTGTTACTCTGTATAAAATATTCTCACAATCTATGACACGAAAAATAAAAATATTTATTCGAGAAAAATGCCTTATGACTTTTATGATCTTGAATGAATCAGGGCAATTAGTCTGTTATTTGAATTTTGTAAACAATTCCACTAGAGTTCAGATATCAAGTTAGCACAGCCACTTTTAAAAAAGGCACGAAAATTATTTAAATCCAGCGACGAATCATTAACAGTCTTCCAATAAAAAAACGTGTTTCACTGATATAGTAGGGGGGCAAGCGGAGATTTTGAGCGTTACTCAAGCGCGTCAGAAAATCGCAAGGGGAGAAACATAGCACCCTGTGATGTATCCCTATCCCTACCATATATGGACCGTTAATATAGTGAGGTGCGACATATATATATATATATATATATATATATATATATATATATATATATATATATATATATATATATGTAGAAATTGATGTTTTCACGGATCTTCGATGTGCAAGATGAATTTTTCTGGGTTTTTATCCGTTAGATGTTTTCTGATTTGTTCGACGTTTCGAATTCCATTTTGAATTCATTCTCAAGAACGGTGAGACGAATATCTGTCCATACCGTCCTGGTCAATCACTCCCCTTACGAAGCAACCAAGCAAGAGCAAGCAAAGACTTCAATTGTCTGTTCTCCTCGGAAACTGGTATTTATAATGACTCTCCTCAGTCATTATCCGACTAGGTCCGATATCGAGGCTGCATCCTGCCCATTCAGGTATTATGTAGAAATTGATGTTTTCACGGATCTTCGATGTGCAAGATGAATTTTTCTGGGTTTTTATCCGTTAGGTGTTTTCTGATTTGTTCGTAAGGGGAGTGATTGACCAGGACGGTATGGACAGATATTCGTCTCACCGTTCTTGAGAATGAATTCAAAATGGAATTCGAAACGTCGAACAAATCAGAAAACACCTAACGGATAAAAACCCAGAAAAATTCATCTTGCATATATATATATATATATATATATATATATATATATATATATATGTAACCGTTACAAAAGTTTCGGATAGTTCAAATAAAACATGTTGACAGTTTTTTGTTAACTCAACTATGTGTAATAACAAATGATTACCTAGATTAGATAGAACCCAGAAAAAAACAAATTATTACGTATATGACTGTTTGTTTTTACATTTTTGAAAATTTCTACACGCTCTCTCCCCCACTAAAAGGAAAACTAAGCAGAAACTTTTTTTTTCAGAACCCGATCTTCACTATCCAATAGGTCCCCATAACGCCTTAGTAACTGCAATTGTAGCATCCTGGGCTCCCTACTCATCTTACTGCCAGCGGCCCTGCTAAAATGGATATGAAGTTGCGCAACACTAGTCATCTGCCTAGGAGGTCAGGGTAAATTCGGATTGGTCCGACGTTGAGTTTGCCCACTTCTGAGTCTCTGATTTGAACCAGAAACTCTCATCGAATAAACAAACATATTAAACGATATTATAGATTTCAAAGCATTGATTACTTTCAGGTATTTCAAAAGTGTATATTATTATATCTATCAAATTTTCTGATAAATAAATTATTTTATATCCATTTTGGTAACCCCTATTATCAAAAATCTTCAGAAGATATCACCAATTATAGAGTAGAGTTACTGTTTCTACACCATCTCAAGATTTCTTCGTACCCAAAACCTCTAATTTGAAAGATTCTTCAATTATTAATATCATTTTCAGAATACCAGATTTAAATACTATAATCTATGACAACAACTGACAACTGAATCTTGCTTTATTTCGAATAATAATTCCACAAGCTAATCCAATTACAGATATATCAATGATTGAAAAGAACTTGGTTCCCATGAAGAAATATTTTTTTCTGAGATTTGCACTCTAAGGTTTACAAAACCGCGACATGACTTTCATTATACAATAGCTTCATCAAGCAATCAATAGTCTTGATGATCATGACCATTTCTTACAAAAGAAAAGTGGATCGATGCGGGTATTAATTGAATCGAGGAGAGGAAGTGGCAATCATAAACCATCAAATTAAAGTATACCTAATTCTGAATGATGAAGACATGATTCGTCACCGACAAATATATCCGTTTGGCTTGATTTCCTCTTTATTCTTGAATAATAGCAGAACCCTTCAATTTTCACGATATTCAAGATATATTGAGTTGTTAAAAAAGTTCATAATCTACTTTGAAACTATGTAAAGAATATAACACACTTAGCACCTGGAAATATATATACGTGAAAAAATAAATAAAAATTGCTACAACAACAGCCATAATCATTTCACGAAGCACGATTAGCAAATTTAGGCAAATCAATCGGTTTCTCCATTTCAATTTTATTATACAAATTTATCTGTTGAACTCTCAATGTTATAGCTATATCATTTCAATAGGTTTCATATCACATCAACTTTTTTATTCTCGGAATACAAACAGAACTCCAATTAGAAAATGATGGAAATAGTTTTATTTCAGTTCAATATAAAACAGGCTTTGTCTGTCCCATAGTTTACTTTCATTGGATGATACAAACATAAACAATTTGGTTTCTTCAAAAACGACATTTTTGCACTTGAATTATTTGGTGGACCGAACGATAAATCAATAAAAGTGAATTCACTTACTCTGATAAATGATAGGTGAAAAACTGTATTATTATAAGGGACCACAATATCAAGGGTGTCCCCATTGCGACCAACACTTCACAAGGTTTGATCCCAACTATTTCAAACCTGCAAACAATGAATAGCAAGTAGATTCAAAACTGAATCCTTATCAAAAGAGTGCAAGAGCGCTGTTCCAGATAAATCATTTTCAGCCGAACGGATGCAGATATGTACCTACTGGAAATTTGAATTAGTTCCTGCTAGAAAGAACTGTTATCGGTTATCACCATTGGATTTGCATAAAGCCCCGATACGAAAAAATCAATTAAATAAAAATAATTATAATAATAATAACCACTCCTTATCCTGACTTTGAACTTCCTTTCAAATCCTCTGATGATTGATTTCTCTCTCCCAAGCGGATCAATGCAGAAATCTATTGAATCTATAACAAAAATAGACGAACATACTATCAACTAAAGTATATACCTCATCCTGAATGATAACGAGATTTACTGTCGAAAGGTATTTTCATCTTACTAGATTTCTTCCTCACTCTCGGATAATAGCGAAACCATTTTTTTTGAACTTGAGACTTTTTTTAAAGAGTCTGTACATCTTAATGAACTCCCAGATATTTTCAAATACACAAAAAAAGCTTGATCTTGTTCTAGACACGTGAAGTGGCCCGAAAATGGCCTTCATGCTTGAAAATGAATCTGTAAAATCCCCGGCCCACCAATTCAAATTTCAAAATATCCACTTACTAATAATCTCAGTAAATGAGTGATCATTGAAAAAATTATTTCAGAAGTATATTCTATTGATATTTCATAGAGAGCCGAACAAGGTGTTCTACCCTGCAAAAGATGAAGTGGCAAAGGACCACTTAGTAATAACTAATACAAATCACAACTATACACTAGCTCCGCCGCCATACAACATACATGAAAATTGTAGGGCTTACAATATTTTTTTTCTCTTGATGAGAAGTGTTTTTGTACGATTAAACATTTGAGAGCTATGAAAGGTTGAAACTTTTCCTAGAGATCAAATACCCTAATAGTAGTGATAGAAGGCCGACTTTGGATATAATTTGAGGAGGTGTAATCAGAGTCTAATTACAGTGTAATAACACTAATTACATGTCATTACATGTACTTAGTGTTATTACGGGTAATTGGAGGGTAATTGGGGTAATTGAATATTTTCATTATCTGGTTTACTTGTAATTAGCTGTAACCAGTTGTACTTAATATTGTTGTGCAATATTGGTGTAATTACAGTGTAATTAGAGGGACTACTACAATTAATTATTTCAATTACACTGTAGTTAAAGAAAACACTCTTCAAACACATAGTGGTATTAGGAATTATCCATACTCTATTGAAATTGCTCATTAACACTTGCAAATTACTTTAAATTATATGGATCACTCATATGTATACTTGCTGACAAAGTCCCAACATAATTAAATCCATTTGAAACTAAACATCGCCCTGTATATGCCTTCTGTCTTCATACTATTGAATTTTCATTTGGAGTATTCTTATATTTGCCAAATGCTTATGTTGTTTTCAAATTATGAAAATTATTCGACATTCTCAGACGCTTCCATTTGAAACTAAACATCGCCCTGTATATGCCACTTCTCCTACAGTAAGTGATGTGAAAAAGGATCGGTTCATAACAAATAAAGGTATCACAATAACCGTAAAAAGGGTTACTTATGATGAGAAGAAGTGAGTAGCATGCCAACCTTACACGCTCATCATAGATAAAATTAGCATAGGAATTGGTCCCGACACGGAAATTGGAGACATTTAAAAATAATGCGTATCTTCGGAACATCTCAAAAATATTTTAATGGTTCTACGCTCAAGAATTCGTGTTACATAATAAACCATAAAATTCATTCAAGAGCTTCTCAGATTACGATTTGGTGTTATTCCTATTTCAATAGATTTTTTTGTATAGGTGTCATGTCGTGTTTCAACCCTTTCAAATCACGAATTTTATTATTACAGGGGCGATGTAATCGTAAAAAGGGTTGCTTATGATGAGAAGGACTGAGTAGCATGTCAACCTTACACGCTCATCATAGATAAAATTAGCATAGGAATTGGTCCCGACACGGAATTTGGAGACATTTAAAAATAATGCGTATCTTCGGAACATCTCAAAAATATTTTAATGGTTCTACGCTCAAGAATTCATGTTACATAATAAACCGTAAAATTCATTCAAGAGCTTCTCAGATTACGATTTGGTGTTATTCCTATTTCAATAGATTTTTTTATAGGTGTCATGTCGTGTTTCAACCCTTTCAAATCACAAATTTTATTATTACAGGGGCGATGTATTTTTTCTACGGTTTCAAGTTGTTGGTAAAAAACATTTGATTCTAGACCACGGAAACATTTGATTGGTGCATAATATTCAAGGAAGGGATTGTCACTTCTTCAACTTAAGTGTAGATTGTACTTTTATAAATAACCACATCCAATTGGCTGAAACCCTTCCCACAGCTATAATAATCGATTTAGGGGGCTGTTCGCAGAAGAAGTTTCAGTTTTCTATAAGAAAGTCATATTACGTTTTCAACTCACAGAGTTTTAAATCATTTCGCTAGTTACATCACGCATTAAGCAGTTAAAAAGTATTGAAAATGGACTCTATCATTATATTAGAAGACATTGTGTTACGTGCCGCCGATAATCAACCTTGTGGGGTGTTGGAGTCATTGCAGAATAGTGAAAACAAACCTGGAGTTTCCACTGATGAGAAAAACACGTCTACCAGTGTGTGTGAGAGTATTAGTCTCGACAATGCGGTGTTCCAAGATCTAGCGACCATAAATATGGATGCTTTTCTGGGGTTGTCAGAAAAAACACCAAACAATGTCAACGCAATCAGAGGGTGCGAGGTAGCTCTCTCGAGAATCGATCAAGTGCTTCCTGCAGTATCCAAACAGGGGAAAATTGTGAAGAGGAGAGTCACGATGGACACACCAACGACGTTATCCAAGAGGAATAGAAACGACATCGAGACAATTGAACCAATCATCATTTCGAAACCTCACAAAATGGCTGCATATACAGTGAAGCCCAAGAAATCATTATCATCCTTTGGTCTTTTTCTAGAACTGTCTGAAAAAGCAAATATCGCCAAACAGAAAATTAATAACGCCAAGAAAACATTAACAAGGTGCCTAGAAAAGGAGGCTCAAATAAAAGAGAAAGATCGTTCTAATCAGCTTATTTATCAGGAAATCACGATGCTGAAGGTAAAAATTTCTCAATTGAGAAAAAAAGCTGAGTTTACTAAAAATGATATGGAAAAAGATAGACAAAGTATCAACACACAGCATTGTCAAGCAGAAAAGAAGTTGAGGGAAGGTGAAAATTCGTTGACTGAAATAAAGGAGGTGTTCAACCAATGGTCCAATGACATGAATGATGTTTTAAAGAAGACAGAATAATCTTTTCACATATTTTTTCAATGTTTTTTTTTCATTCATCAAATAAAATATATATATATATATATATATATATATATATATATATATATATCCGATTTTGTTGCTTAAATACTGAGAGTGTGTTTATTGTTTCAAGTATTTGTTCGTCTTATTTCTATGATATGACATTATTTCCATTTTTTTTTGTAAATAAACATTCTACGATATGACATTATTTCCATTTTTTATTTTTTTTTGTAAATAAACATATGTTTCAACTACTTAATGCATGATGTAACTAGCGAAATGATTTAAAAACATTGTAATACTTTGACAATAAATAAACTACTACATACAATACAATGTGAGTTTGATTATAGTTGAATTATATGGTTAATACTCTATGGTTGAGGCTTTCACAGCCTTCAAACCCGAGTGAAAATTTGGTACAATGACTCTATAGTATTTTAGGTAAATTAAACAATCTTGTGCTAATGTCACAATGGTAACTCCATTTTTTTTGTAAATAAACATTCTACGATATGACATTATTTCCATTTTTTATTTTTTTTGTAAATAAACATATGTTTCAACTACTTAATGCATGATGTAACTAGCGAAATGATTTAAAAACATTGTAATACTTTGACAATAAATAAACTACTACATACAATACAATGTGAGTTTGATTATAGTTGAATTATATGGTTAATACTCTATGGTTGAGGCTTTCACAGCCTTCAGCCAATGTAGTGAAAGAAAGCATATAGCCAATAATAAGTTTTCACCCGATTTCAATCCCAACGAACCGTCATCTTTCATATCATATTTAGATGCTACTAATCTTTATGGTCATAGTCAAATCACATACAAATTCATTCAATAAAAAATCTATTGAGTATAAAAATTATGTGCACGCAGCAACCAATGAATCAATCATATGTTCATTGTGTAAAAACAATAAACAACCGTTACTGATAAAAACAACCTTTCAAACGCAGCAATGATATCGAGCTGGAACTTCTTACCGATATTGATATGTTACATTTTTCCAAAAAAAGGGGGTACGTGGAGGCATAAGCCAATGTAGTGAAAGAAAGCATATAGCCAATAATAAGTTTTCACCCGATTTCAATCCCAACGAACCGTCATCTTTCATATCATATTTAGATGCTACTAATCTTTATGGTCATAGTCAAATCACATACAAATTCATTCAATAAAAAATCTATTGAGTATAAAAATTATGTGCACGCAGCAACCAATGAATCAATCATATGTTCATTGTGTAAAAACAATAAACAATTTTGATCTGGTATTCTTCGAATGAATAATTGGAACAATTTTTTAGTGATATTGATTTCAAAAAATAACTCGTTAGCAGAGATATACTACATAGAATGAATTTTCTGGAATTGTAAGCGAATATTCAAAAGAGTAGGGTAACATAGCTGATTCTTGTATTTTAGGAAAGAGTAGTGTAACAATGCGAGTTCTCGTATTTTATCAAGGTCACAAGTTTGACCTTGGGAAGGGGTATAGAGAATGATCTTGAGATTTGAACTGGTTCTGGAACTGGTTCTGGACCACCATGACTTGAGACATAACCTTCGGAAGACATTGTTGGGTGTTAGAGGGCGCTACTTTGCTTCATAGTGGGGATTGTTTACTTTTGATTATAAAAGAAATGAATTTGATACAGAATCAGTAGAAAAATATAACCATACCAGTTAGCACGTCAAGTGGTGAAGAGTTATAAAGTTTCCAATAGAAAGTATAGTGAGTGTGTTTTTTCTTTTGAAAATTATTTATATTTTCCTTATACATTTTCATCATGTCAGTTTCAAAAGTAGATTTACAAAAAATCAATTTCATGATTGTAAAAGAGATGGAAGTATTAGAGCAGAGGGTGATATCATCATTGCCAGTGAATGAAGCTTACCCAATTAAGAGTATGTCAGTTTGTTCTACTCGATTCGGTAAATCCATTTTATTAACTTTGGTGGATGTGAGTAAGGATACATTATTCAAAACATGGCTACCAAAACGCGTTTCAGAGCAATTTACCGATGATGATGTAGCATGCATCAATTCATCAGGTGGTAAATATACGGTAGCATATTTGGGTCAGAGTCCACAAAGCTTTGCTGGCATGAAAACGAGATCGTTGGTCAAATTTGAACTCACTGAATAATATTAATATATAATTTCCATTAGGCTAATTCTGATTTTTTATATTATATGTGATAATTGTAGGGAAAATATAAAAACTTTTCATACATTGTTAAACACACTCTTCGGTGGAGACATCATTAAAAATCTAATGTGAGTATTAGTGATTCTATCGTAAGCATACTCATTTTGATAATTTCTATTTGATTTCAGTTTCATTCTTGAAAGATGTGGATGCAATATGCCAGCGAACATTGGACCAAAGCCACAGATATCGATTCAGCTGTTGCAAGGTTGTCTTCAGAGCTGTATGCCCTGGCCGAGGACGCTCACCATGCCACCATTTACGACTTGAGTGTATGTTATGATGAAGAGCAAATTGAATTATGCTTGCGAGACTGCGAGAACTACAAGAAGGGTGTGGATCTTTGCGAGAAATATTCAGATGGTTATTTGGATTTGGATCAATAGCATGATTGTGTGTGAGCTGAGGAGATTTCTCTACCGCCTACTACCATACCTACCTGGTGGCATCATTCAAAAGTACCAGCTGGATGATCTAAGCGATGATGAAATCGAAGATGGACAAGAAAATAGTGACGATGAAGAAGAAATTATTTTAGATTGTTTATATATTCCTAAAATTATTTGAATTGTAAGTTAGTGATATTTGAATAAAAAACCTAATATTATTTATTCTTCATCGTCACTATTTTCTTGTCCATCTTCGATTTCATCATCGCTTAGATCATCCAGCTGGTACTTTTGAATGATGCCACCAGGTAGGTATGGTAGTAGGCGGTAGAGAAATCTCCTCAGCTCACACACAATCATGCTATTGATCCAAATCCAAATAACCATCTGAATATTTCTCGCAAAGATCCACACCCTTCTTGTAGTTCTCGCAGTCTCGCAAGCATAATTCAATTTGCTCTTCATCATAACATACACTCAAGTCGTAAATGGTGGCATGGTGAGCGTCCTCGGCCAGGGCATACAGCTCTGAAGACAACCTTGCAACAGCTGAATCGATATCTGTGGCTTTGGTCCAATGTTCGCTGGCATATTGCATCCACATCTTTCAAGAATGAAACTGAAATCAAATAGAAATTATCAAAATGAGTATGCTTACGATAGAATCACTAATACTCACATTAGATTTTTAATGATGTCTCCACCGAAGAGTGTGTTTAACAATGTATGAAAAGTTTTTATATTTTCCCTACAATTATCACATATAATATAAAAAATCAGAATTAGCCTAATGGAAATTATATATTAATATTATTCAGTGAGTTCAAATTTGACCAACGATCTCGTTTTCATGCCAGCAAAGCTTTGTGGACTCTGACCCAAATATGCTACCGTATATTTACCACCTGATGAATTGATGCATGCTACATCATCATCGGTAAATTGCTCTGAAACGCGTTTTGGTAGCCATGTTTTGAATAATGTATCCTTACTCACATCCACCAAAGTTAATAAAATGGATTTACCGAATCGAGTAGAACAAACTGACATACTCTTAATTGGGTAAGCTTCATTCACTGGCAATGATGATATCACCCTCTGCTCTAATACTTCCATCTCTTTTACAATCATGAAATTGATTTTTTGTAAATCTACTTTTGAAACTGACATGATGAAAATGTATAAGGAAAATATAAATAATTTTCAAAAGAAAAAACACACTCACTATACTTTCTATTGGAAACTTTATAACTCTTCACCACTTGACGTGCTAACTGGTATGGTTATATTTTTCTACTGATTCTGTATCAAATTCATTTCTTTTATAATCAAAAGTAAACAATCCCCACTATGAAGCAAAGTAGCGCCCTCTAACACCCAACAATGTCTTCCGAAGGTTATGTCTCAAGTCATGGTGGTCCAGAACCAGTTCCAGAACCAGTTCAAATCTCAAGATCATTCTCTATACCCCTTCCCAAGGTCAAACTTGTGACCTTGATAAAATACGAGAACTCGCATTGTTACACTACTCTTTCCTAAAATACAAGAATCAGCTATGTTACCCTACTCTTTTGAATATTCGCTTACAATTCCAGAAAATTCATTCTATGTAGTATATCTCTGCTAACGAGTTATTTTTTGAAATCAATATCACTAAAAAATTGTTCCAATTATTCATTCGAAGAATACCAGATCAAAATTGTTTATTGTTTTTACACAATGAACATATGATTGATTCATTGGTTGCTGCGTGCACATAATTTTTATACTCAATAGATTTTTTATTGAATGAATTTGTATGTGATTTGACTATGACCATAAAGATTAGTAGCATCTAAATATGATATGAAAGATGACGGTTCGTTGGGATTGAAATCGGGTGAAAACTTATTATTGGCTATATGCTTTCTTTCACTACATTGGCTTATGCCTCCACGTACCCCCTTTTTTTGGAAAAATGTAACATATCAATATCGGTAAGAAGTTCCAGCTCGATATCATTGCTGCGTTTGAAAGGTTGTTTTTATCAGTAACGGTTGTTTATTGTTTTTACACAATGAACATATGATTGATTCATTGGTTGCTGCGTGCACATAATTTTTATACTCAATAGATTTTTTATTGAATGAATTTGTATGTGATTTGACTATGACCATAAAGATTAGTAGCATCTAAATATGATATGAAAGATGACGGTTCGTTGGGATTGAAATCGGGTGAAAACTTATTATTGGCTATATGCTTTCTTTCACTACATTGGCTGAAGGCTGTGAAAGCCTCAACCATAGAGTATTAACCATATAATTCAACTATAATCAAACTCACATTGTATTGTATGTAGTAGTTTATTTATTGTCAAAGTATTACAATGTTTTTAAATCATTTCGCTAGTTACATCATGCATTAAGTAGTTGAAACATATGTTTATTTACAAAAAAAATAAAAAATGGAAATAATGTCATATCGTAGAATGTTTATTTACAAAAAAAATGGAGTTACCATTGTGACATTAGCACAAGATTGTTTAATTTACCTAAAATACTATAGAGTCATTGTACCAAATTTTCACTCGGGTTTGAAGGCTGTGAAAGCCTCAACCATAGAGTATTAACCATATAATTCAACTATAATCAAACTCACATTGTATTGTATGTAGTAGTTTATTTATTGTCAAAGTATTACAATGTTTTTAAATCATTTCGCTAGTTACATCATGCATTAAGTAGTTGAAACATATGTTTATTTACAAAAAAAATAAAAAATGGAAATAATGTCATATCGTAGAATGTTTATTTACAAAAAAAAATGGAAATAATGTCATATCATAGAAATAAGACGAACAAATACTTGAAACAATAAACACACTCTCAGTATTTAAGCAACAAAATCGGATATATATATATATATATATATATATATATATATATATATATATATTGATGAATGAAAAAAAAACATTGAAAAAATATGTGAAAAGATTATTCTGTCTTCTTTAAAACATCATTCATGTCATTGGACCATTGGTTGAACACCTCCTTTATTTCAGTCAACGAATTTTCACCTTCCCTCAACTTCTTTTCTGCTTGACAATGCTGTGTGTTGATACTTTGTCTATCTTTTTCCATATCATTTTTAGTAAACTCAGCTTTTTTTCTCAATTGAGAAATTTTTACCTTCAGCATCGTGATTTCCTGATAAATAAGCTGATTAGAACGATCTTTCTCTTTTATTTGAGCCTCCTTTTCTAGGCACCTTGTTAATGTTTTCTTGGCGTTATTAATTTTCTGTTTGGCGATATTTGCTTTTTCAGACAGTTCTAGAAAAAGACCAAAGGATGATAATGATTTCTTGGGCTTCACTGTATATGCAGCCATTTTGTGAGGTTTCGAAATGATGATTGGTTCAATTGTCTCGATGTCGTTTCTATTCCTCTTGGATAACGTCGTTGGTGTGTCCATCGTGACTCTCCTCTTCACAATTTTCCCCTGTTTGGATACTGCAGGAAGCACTTGATCGATTCTCGAGAGAGCTACCTCGCACCCTCTGATTGCGTTGACATTGTTTGGTGTTTTTTCTGACAACCCCAGAAAAGCATCCATATTTATGGTCGCTAGATCTTGGAACACCGCATTGTCGAGACTAATACTCTCACACACACTGGTAGACGTGTTTTTCTCATCAGTGGAAACTCCAGGTTTGTTTTCACTATTCTGCAATGACTCCAACACCCCACAAGGTTGATTATCGGCGGCACGTAACACAATGTCTTCTAATATAATGATAGAGTCCATTTTCAATACTTTTTAACTGCTTAATGCGTGATGTAACTAGCGAAATGATTTAAAACTCTGTGAGTTGAAAACGTAATATGACTTTCTTATAGAAAACTGAAACTTCTTCTGCGAACAGCCCCCTAAATCGATTATTATAGCTGTGGGAAGGGTTTCAGCCAATTGGATGTGGTTATTTATAAAAGTACAATCTACACTTAAGTTGAAGAAGTGACAATCCCTTCCTTGAATATTATGCACCAATCAAATGTTTCCGTGGTCTAGAATCAAATGTTTTTTACCAACAACTTGAAACCGTAGAAAAAATACATCGCCCCTGTAATAATAAAATTTGTGATTTGAAAGGGTTGAAACACGACATGACACCTATAAAAAAATCTATTGAAATAGGAATAACACCAAATCGTAATCTGAGAAGCTCTTGAATGAATTTTACGGTTTATTATGTAACATGAATTCTTGAGCGTAGAACCATTAAAATATTTTTGAGATGTTCCGAAGATACGCATTATTTTTAAATGTCTCCAAATTCCGTGTCGGGACCAATTCCTATGCTAATTTTATCTATGATGAGCGTGTAAGGTTGACATGCTACTCAGTCCTTCTCATCATAAGCAACCCTTTTTACGGTTACATCGCCCCTGTAATAATAAAATTCGTGATTTGAAAGGGTTGAAACACGACATGACACCTATACAAAAAAATCTATTGAAATAGGAATAACACCAAATCGTAATCTGAGAAGCTCTTGAATGAATTTTATGGTTTATTATGTAACACGAATTCTTGAGCGTAGAACCATTAAAATATTTTTGAGATGTTCCGAAGATACGCATTATTTTTAAATGTCTCCAATTTCCGTGTCGGGACCAATTCCTATGCTAATTTTATCTATGATGAGCGTGTAAGGTTGGCATGCTACTCACTTCTTCTCATCATAAGTAACCCTTTTTACGGTTATTGTGATACCTTCATTTGTTATGAACCGATCCTTTTTCACATCACTTACTGTAGGAGAAGTGGCATATACAGGGCGATGTTTAGTTTCAAATGGAAGCGTCTGAGAATGTCGAATAATTTTCATAATTTGAAAACAACATAAGCATTTGGCAAATATAAGAATACTCCAAATGAAAATTCAATAGTATGAAGACAAAAGGCATATACAGGGCGATGTTTAGTTTCAAATGGATTTAATTATGTTGGGACTTTGTCAGCAAGTATACATATGAGTGATCCATATAATTTAAAGTAATTTGCAAGTGTTAATGAGCAATTTCAATAGAGTATGGATAATTCCTAATACCACTATGTGTTTGAAGAGTGTTTTCTTTAACTACAGTGTAATTGAAATAATTAATTGTAGTAGTCCCTCTAATTACACTGTAATTACACCAATATTGCACAACAATATTAAGTACAACTGGTTACAGCTAATTACAAGTAAACCAGATAATGAAAATATTCAATTACCCCAATTACCCTCCAATTACCCGTAATAACACTAAGTACATGTAATGACATGTAATTAGTGTTATTACACTGTAATTAGACTCTGATTACACCTCCTCAAATTATATCCAAAGTCGGCCTTCTATCACTACG
>JAVJAQ010002293.1:29622-119450 GCA_032362365.1 Zygogramma bicolorata
TATTTATTCCAGAATCGGAAGTTTGTGTTTGAAACTCGAACTAAATATATTACGACTGAAATTGCAATTCTACGGTTAGTTAAACTGAGATGAAATTATAGGATTCAGAAGTTCTCAATGCCAACATGAAATAACGTGTATTATCATTTCGTGCGTAGAGTAATTCTTGAATCATATCGAAATCGGTTTTCAGCTTCAAGTGGAAGATATAGATTATGTACACGTATTGTTGATAAAAAAATTACCTCCCAAGTGGTTAGCTTTCCAGCTGGTCGCTAAAGTTGCTATATTCCTGGGAACAAGGCCATCTGCTGTCATAATATCATTAGCTGGGTCACCATCGATTTTTCCACATAAACCCTCAGTTCGGTTCCAGAGATTTTCTTTTGTTTCGACTTGCAAAAAATTCTGAAATAACCAAGGTATACATTATTATAGGTTTCTCCCACCTGAATTTATCATCATTTCAAACAAGAAAGTTGTGATGAGTTGAGGTATCAGGATGTTGAAAAAATTAATATATGGGTACAGTAGAATGGGATTTTCGCAGAAACCCTCCTATTATCATCAAATGGCATTATTAAATGAAATATTCTGATTCTGCAGTTTTTCACAAACCATTTATCACAATTGAACTTGAGTTTATTATTGTTTTTTTACTGTTCTTACTCAAATTGATCAAACCAAATCACAAAAAAAAAATGTTACACCCCCAATAATACATGTTCAGTTCGAATTTTTTCAAAGACATATTGATGCGGTCAATTGTGAATATTATATCACTATCAAAGATGTGATGGTGTAACAATCAGAATTGATAACGGTTTCCAGATGTCAATAGTAAGTTGAAATATTATGAGGATTGCTCACCTGTCCATCCCAGCGTATTTTAACGCCAACGGTGTCCAGCAACACTACAAGAAAATGCGCAGCCATCTCTATTCTCACACCGGGGGCTTGCCCAGGAATGGGAAGTATTTTATTTCCGGACCCGAATACGGGTATTCCTTCGGGAGTGAGTTTCAAAAAATATCGTTTGTCTTGAAGATAGATCTCAATAATCTTGTGGCAACTCAGAGTATCACTGAAACAATCTCCGTGATTCTGAGTTATTACGGTAAATGTGTTGTCGACGGCATCTTTCACAAGGATGTGAGCACATTTTGACTCGAAACTGAAAAATATATATCCATTAAAACATACTTCCAAATAGAAAAAGTGCTGGTATAAGAAAATTTTTGATACAAAAGTAAATATAAAATCATGATTTCATTGATTGAATCGAGTTAACAAATTTTTCCTGTTGATATGTGATGAATCTAATTTCCATTACCTCAACAATTTAGGTATTTTGAAACCTGTTTGAGAAAAGTGAATTGGTCAATATGAAACGATAAAGCTCTGACGGAGTGACAATAGGTAAATTAAAATTGTGGATATGATTAAACAAAATAGGTGAACAAAATCAATATCTCTATTGAAAAGAAAACTAACAAACCCAAAAAGAATACGTGAAAAAATTCAAATTCAAGTACTGCAATGAAAGCAGAGCTGATATCCATTTTGAAACTGAATTATCAAACTCTGTGATTTACCTGTAAACTCGATCATCAAATGTTTTGTAATGGGTTCCTCCCCAATGAAAACAAGATCCAGGTTTTGGTAACTTGTTCTCCACAGTAACCAACTGATGTTCGTTTCGTGTGTAGTATCCTCCTGGTTTGTTCTGAGCATTGGTCTCATTCAGAAATTCATCGGGAACAGTCTGAAAGACGAATCAAAACAGCTTATATTATAATGATGATTTACTGAGAGTAACAAGGTAGGAATAAAATAATGAAGGTCTACAGAAAAAATCACGGAATGTATTTATAGGGAGCTGAAAAATAGTCATGGTGAACAGGGCAACAGTATTGCAAATCGATGATCGCATATTGCAGAAACGAATGTTTACAAGGGTGTGAGCGAGAATAAATGAGCATTCAGGTAATCCCAGTACTTTTTCATTTTTGGATATGATTGAGGAGAGTGCGACCAAGTATTCGTTTATAGGAATAGGCCGATAGACCAAGGCAGTCTGGCAACTGCAAGCACCAGGATCGTTAGTGAATGGCAGACCAGATGAGACGAGAACGTATCAGCAGTAGAGGAATTGTTATTACTGAAGTTGAACCCTGGCATAGGCGGATTTACGGGGGTGCTAGGGGGTGCGGTGCACCCCCAACTTTTTCACTCGCGGGATTTTTTTATACTACCATACAAATTCAACTACATAAATAAATATCATTTCAAACATGACATGCAAACATGCAATATTATTGCAAAATCAAAGTAAACTTATGCACTGCGTAGCGTATTATGTAGGTATGAGATATGAGCGGGTGTGGTAGTGTTGGCTGTCGGAGACGTGAGACGAGTACGACACTGTTCTGCCGTTTTTTCCATACCCCCCCAGACCCCCCGGTATTTGCACCTCCAGAGTTTCTCACCTAAATCCGCCTACCCTGTCAAATTTGCAGAAACAAAAGGACTGAGTATTACTTGACCCAGTTTCTCACTGGATATGGGTCCATAAGGAAATACTCAGATCGTATTGAATAGGATAACGAATTGTATACTATGGCAACAAGAATACTGCAAAGCACAAAGAATTTCAATGGGTCTTCAGGGCTAGAGACCGTACAGGCCAGAAGATTGAAATATACCTCTAAATAAATATTTCCTAAATAATATATAGTGTTTCTTATTCCACCATCTCAAATTAATGCTAGTTTGAGCAAATCCTCTCCTCCCATTCTTGCTGAAAGACACGAAAGGTTCCCAAAGATTCAAAGAGGAATTCCTGCATGGAAATGAAGAGCTAGAAAGAATGCTGCAATGACTGGGCTGGGGGTTACATTCAACAGATTATGGAAACTTCACTCAACTCCTTCCAATTTGCAAGTGTATTGGTGTTGTGAGGGAGCATAAGATCACAATTAGGTACTACTCTAAAATCTCCAGGTTCCTATTTGATTTTTGAAATGTAATTTTTTGAAAATCGTTGATGTGTACTGTAGCTCTTTCAAGATATGTATTGTCAGCGCACATGTACCTGGTACATATTTAATTTTCGGATACATATCGTACTTGAATTAATGAACTGTATTAATATAAAATGAGCACCATATGACCATTGTATGAATCCAAATGATCTAACGAGTACAATAATTATTTGGACAATAGTGCGAAGTGTATAATTATGCATGCGGCATCTGCAGCATGATATGACAAATGTCCAAATGTTTGAGTTGCTTCATTTCATTTTCCGTAGTAATCTAGAAATATAGAAATTATATTATATCGATATATTAAATACTAGGACTTAACCATAGTTGGGCTTTGTGATATAGAATCTTGATCAATAAGGACAGTTTTTATAAGTTCAACTTTTTGTTGGATCATAAAAATCACATTCGTTGCACTCTCACACTAATAACTATTGCAATTGTGAAGAGAATCTCTCACTTGGAGAATACCATTTCAAACTTTCGAACAGCGTTTCAGGTTGCCCTTTTGGATTATGTGATGTAATACTTACATAACCGTAAGGACTATCAGTATAGGAATTATATGGCGATGGTGTTGCGAACACTATTGGTACATTTTTGTGGCCACCTAAGATATTTGCCAGATTCAATTTAGATCCGTTCAGGCGACGGAAAATATCCATAGATCCAGGTTCTCGAAGAATGTTGGTATAGTCAGCTAGAATAAAAGATCAGGAAACATAATCATTTTTGTAGAGAGAAGGAAGTTTTGAGTAAGTAATTTTTGTCTTTTTCTTCTCCAAGTCATTATTAAAAGAATACAAAACTTCTTTCAGAGAAGTTATTGCCGATGGAAAAGCCCAAAAACACTTCCTGAGATAGATGAACTATTTCATTACAATAGACTACGAACGCGCCGATGTGCCAGACAGTATTTTTTGTATAATCGACAGTTCAAAACGTCTATAATAGATAATCTACTGACAGTTAAAACTGTCGATTAGACATACTCGTCAAATAAAATTGTCGATTACCCATAATCGACCCATGAATCTGTCGAACTTTCGATAATACAAAAAAATCCTCTACGGCACCTCAACGCCTTCATACTAGACATATGATATCTGAAACTTTCATAAAAAGGCCGTACCCCAAAAAATGTTTCAGGGCGGCCTTTGATTTGAATGCTTTTGATCAAGACAAAAATGAGGTCATTGCTACGTATTTTGCGTTTTTGTTCCGCGGGATTGTACATTCGAACCATTTTACCTCATATTCATGCATGTGAATTTCACCAGGTTAATCGCAAATGTCTATTTAGTCCAAGCGGCAGTAACAGATTTTTTGAACCAATTTTTAAGGTCTTGAAAAAAGCTATCCTCAAAATTTAAAAAAATCGTGATCTGAAAAAAAAACATGCGCTACAGGTTACTTCTTCAACAATTTTGTTTTCCAAACGCAAATTCTGCGTACATTTTTTTGCAGGTGACTTTTTTTTAGCTTCAACTTTTTTCTTTTCCGAAGGCAGAACGTGAAAAATTGGTTCGACACATCTGTAACTGCCGCCCGATCTAATTGTTAGAAATGTCGGCCCACAAGTATTTTTTATTGGAATTTTGACAATTTTCATCGAAGGGAAAATGTGAAATTCGAATGCTCAAAACATTAGTTAATCCGTGTAACGAAAGTTAAAAACTAGATGGACTTTAGACAACCTAGATGTGAAAACAGGCAGTGTGAAACTGATGCAACGATATCTACAGCTCATCCAATCCATCTTGGCACAAACTCAGATACTTTTTCAGTTGCATACCGGTAGAGTAGACTATGTGAAAAGAAAAAACACATTCTAGGAATAAATTCCAACAAAGTGAACACCTATAATAGATATTTTTTTATGTTGGCGTATTTCAAAAAGATTGCTGGGCATATACGTTATTAAATCTGTGCCAAGATGGATTGGATAGGCTGTACATGATATTATCTTGATATCCTGGAAGATGATTACATCAATTCGTTAACTACTATCAACAACGTAGCTGAATACATTAAAAAATTCAGAAATAAAACTCCCTATGTTGTTAGAGCATTTATATTTGTAGCTAACTTACGTTACTGCAGTTTTGCCTGATTCTATATTATTATAGTATACTATAGATTATACTCTAATTTACAGTATTTTTTTGATAATAATCTTCGTATACGAAGAAACTAATTTTAGTAACGTTAGTTATAATTATGAGTGGTATAAAACATAGGAAGTTTCATTTCTCACTTTTCATTTTCTATATCTCCTACAAGAGGTAGGAGATCTACTGCTATACTTTATTGAAGATTGACACATTTCAGAACACACTTTTAGGTGTTCAAATGACCCAGAAAGAATCATGCTCAAAACGATGCTGCTATAAGAAAGAATAACTTCTGGCCCTGTGATATTAGTTTTTAATGCTATGACTGACTTCCAAAAAAATGTAATGGGCTTGTTATCCATTTCACAGTATCATAAAATTTTCCAAGAAATAGAAATACAACCAAATTACCATTATCAGTTTGAATAATATCGATTATAATAACATAAATTACTCACGGAAGATACATTTTGGCATGGGTTGTGGAAGAAATACCCCTGTCGAGTATAGACACCGATATACTGACTCCGGCTGGAATTCAAATTCGATGCCCTCTGGACAGGAGATGGAACAGCTGAAAGAGTCCAAGTCACCGGTGCAATTGTAACCACCATTTGTTGGTAGCTTTTTGGCAGAACAGGCATTCGCACCTGAAACAATCGAGTTATTCCTTCATTTCATTTTTGGAATAACAAACTAAATTGTGTGCCGCCTGAAATTTGGTTCCTAGCTAGACCAAATAGATACAAAAGTGCCTTGGGCCATTATGACGAAAGTGTCTGTAGTAGCGAAATCGTGTTTTTTGGGGTATTCAGACATTATGTTAGGTACGCCGAGAAGTACTTCTACTATTATTTGTGAAGTATCAATTCACATTTCTCCTGTCAGCTCCTTATGATCTGAGGTCAAATTTGTCAACCATGCGTCTAGAATAACGCACTAATATTCTCCAGGGTTGGGCTGATTAAAATCAAGTGATTAAAATCACGATTAAAATCAAGATTTAAAAAAATTAAAATCATGATTTAAATCAATTTTTGTTTTTTTATTCAGAACCAGATAACAACATAATATAAAAGTTTTCTCGAAGATCAAAAGGAGTATCTGCTTTTAGCAAAAACAACAAAAGAGAAGTAAATAATGCCAAATTCTTAAACTAAACGTAACACCTAAATATTATTACTGTATATTTTCAGTCTATTCATTTTCGTTATTCAATTTGAACAAAAACACGAGTTATCCTCCTTTTTCTATGCCTAATCTGTTTTTGATATCCGAGTGAACAACTAGCGAAATGCGTGAAATTGTTGGGCAACGTCAATATATAGGTTGAGAAGGAAAACAAGCCTCGACAGAAATATTCTTGCAAAAAGCACAACAAACGCGTTCGTGCCTCACTCGGCACTGTATAGCGAGTGTATAGGACAGAAGAAAAACAAATCGCGACAAGAATTTTTTTGCAAGAAGCGCGAAAAATGCGTTGTCACAAGTTTTTGAGCTGCAAATTGTATTGAAATTTTTAGACTTATACATTGAAATATTCAACAATAATTGCAAAGAATCAAAATGTTCAAATTTTATATTTAAATTTAAAAAATCAAAAAAACAAATAAATCGTGATTTTCAGAAAAAAATCGATGATTTTTGATTTTTTTTAATAAAAATCAGATTTTGCACCACCCTGATATTCTCTAGCTGAAAAAAATTATATTATTCAGTTTTCTGTTAAAAATGACGAAACGAAATTTTAATACTTTTCATACCATTATGTTATTTTTAGATGCATCTTTTCAGACATAAGCCGCTTAGTAATAATAATAACAGTTATTTATTCCCAAGAAACTACAGTTTATAGAAAATAGATTTTCTGGAAAATTCCGTCTTGAGTTAACAAATTATTGAACTGCCTTGTTTTGTGGTTATGTACACTGTTAGATTTAAAAAATTTCATAATAGAATGTTCCTTATCAGTCACAATAGAATGCAAAATAGTACATATTTTCAGTTTATGAATAGAATTGATGTCGAGGAGACGATTTGGTTTATAAATATTCCTTGTTGGTTCCAAATAAGGTAAATGAAAAATGCATTCAATTGCCTCATTAGGTAAAGACTTCAGTTGTTTCAGAATGGTATTCGACGCAGTGATGGAGTTTGATCATCAGAAAACTTCATTCAGAAGTGATTTCTTTTACGTTCATTTATATCATTAAAAATGACCTATTCGAAGAAATTATTGAACAACTTGGATTTTAAGCTATTTGTTTTTCAATTATAGTAGTGATACTTTCTCCATTCTTCCTTGGTAGATAGGTTGAAAAATCACTCCATCACTAAACGAGAACAACATTGAAATTATATGCTATATATATATATATATATATATATATATATATATATATCAGTATCAAACTGAAAACTTCTTGGGTAGTAAAGTCTCTATCTAATTGACAGAAAGAAGTCGGAGTACATTCCTTGGTTTGGACATCACCAATTTTGTGATTATTGCAAATTATCTGATACAAAACTAAAAAACTCACTATATTGGCACTGAGGTCCTCGAAACTCCTGTGGACACTGGCAAACATTCAACGACAAACAGTTTCCACCATTTTGACAAGGAGGGTCACACTTTGCTGAAAAATAAAAAATTATTTGTTTTTTATGTTGAGATTTTTATAAAACGAAAAATTAGTACCCACTTCAGCAAATTATTGTTGGTCGGCTATCATTCCATTTATTATAATTATACATAACTGAATAGTATTGATTACAAGAAAAAGATTTTGTTCAGTTGAACAGATCAACAGTTGATGTTATCAAAAATGGCAGATTATCGTTAACCCAAAAAAATAATGTTCTGGTATTTCAGATATAACTGATACAGTCAGATAATTACTCAATCAAGGTTATCAAACCCTATAAAAAAATCAGATAGAAGATCGAAATGATCGGACCATACAATTCCTCGATAATTCAACTGTAGAAAAGCGTAATGTTTCCAAAAAAAATGAAAAGATAGAGATCTGATAAATCAAAAAAAAATGGACAAGAAGAAAAATGAGATATAATAAAATATATGTTAAAATGTTATACCTGAAGTCATCAGTTAACTCGCCTCGAAATATCGTTTCCATTTCATTACTTGAATTCATTTTGAACTTCTTGATTTGTTTCGGCTCAATTTCAAGAATATTTTGATTATTTTACCACAATAAAAATTGTTCATTCTTACTAATCTTATTTTTTTACTTCTAATCTCTTTGATATTCCAACAAAGTTTCCATTTTCAATCATCCGAATTTTCATTTATTAAAGATTTTTGGCATCTGAATGAAGAACATACTTCGGATTATTATTTTCATTTTCATCCCTTTGAAAGTGTCTGCCCCATTAGTATTCATTGTAAAATTTCCTCAATTTTACATTAAAGATTATTGGCTTCTGAATAAAACACCTCATTTGGGCCACATTTTTTCGCACCTGTCCTCTATGCGCAGTACCTGGTGTCCCAAGGTAGGTCTAGCCAACACATCTATCAGAGAGATGCATTATAGAAAAATTTCAAGGTGCATAAAACACTTCATGAAACGTGTGTTAGCAGCTTTTGGACTATTACATGGTCAACCATATTGAGACATCCTCTTGTACTCCTAAGTTATAAAATATATGCCATTGACACATTTCAGTTCTTGTTTCGCTTAATTGTTCATATATGTATTGTTTGTTTTTCATATTGCTATCTCGAGTTATTCGCAATTCCTGATACGGTTGTTCCCCAGAGGGAATGCCAAAAATTTATCAGCAGGATGTGCAGAACATGCAATCTGAATGACCCCATTAATTAGGAGCTGTGAGACGAGAAGATTACAATTAAATTGTTATATTTATCAACACCGAGATCATAGTCGTGCCAGAGAAGAGCATTATTTCATTAATTAAATTGAGACTCAAGAAGTCGAAAAATTGTTTTTTGCTTTTTGACACATATCGTGGGAAAAAGGTAGTTCAATTTTCCTATTTTCTACTGTCTCTTCTCCTGGAACTTGTTGGTTTTCAACAGAATATTATAAGTCGTAATAGTAAATAATATTAATTATGTTATTTTCATGTCAAACGCTGTCGTCTTCGATCGAAGTTCTTCAGCAAGTAGGCCTTGTTACTAACTACTTACGCCATACCTCAAGAGCATGATGATTATTTGCGAACCCATCAACCATCAAACGTGGCAGAGTCAGTCACCACTCCGGCAGAGAAAAATGCTCATGCCCTGTTGGAGGATCGAAGCCATGATCTCTAGATCATGGAGCGAGAATTTAATTATTATTTGAATTCTGATTCATTGTTATATTGGCTATCATAAGCATTTCGTTGCAGTCTTCAAGATGATACAAACAAGACGAATGATTTCGTCGTTCACTGTGTAGTCATTGTAATGTATTCGAATGCAACTAACTGTTCGTAGTTGATTGTTTCTCAAATTATTAGTAATATTGTCGAATTCGCCAGAATCGTAAGTTTCTTTTAACGACAATTATAGACCTGACAAAAGTATAGCCTTGATGAGTCTTTTTACCCTTCATCTTTTCATAAATAAATCAATGTTACTGCAATAGCATAAACCGCAAGACAGAATCTGTGTGGAAGAAAATAGTTTCATAATTACATGCTGAAACTCTTACCCGTGCAGTCAGGTATTGATGCCCACTTTTCGTTGGTAGGTACCCAATTACCGTTCTTACAGGCCATCGTTAAAATTCCAGAGCCATCGGGAAATTCATGTCCTTCAATACAAGTCACCGTGCATAATCTGTTGAAATAAATAATCATCTACATCTTCAGGACAATACTTCAATCAGAGAGGTTCATTTGGCACTTTCCAAAAATATTAGGGAACTTTATCCTCACAGGTAAGGTTAGGAACTAAAGTGTAGTTTAAGAGCCAATGGCCAGCAGACAACATATTTCAGTAAACTGCGAATTTTGTCCAATGACTCTTTTATGTTCACTGGTTATGAGACGGGGACTAACTAACCTTGACTTTGGTTGGTTAAGAAGTACGTGGAAGTAGCAGGTACGAAAATTCATAAATTTAAAAAATAATTCAGTGAACCTGCCGTTTGTATAAAGATTAGACTTCAATAATATTTCAGTAAGTCTGAAATTCATGTATGTTCTTCTTGATACTATGATCATCTTGTATATTCAAGGACAGGCATTTTCTTCGGTTGAAACTATCTGGCAGACAGAGAAACTTAATATACAGTCCGGGTATTTGTATGCATTTGAGTAAAGCTTTTATGTGACCCTTGTCCATTGAATCTGCTTGTAGTGTTTGTTCTTGATAAGTGGTAATATCTTTTTTACTAGCCCTCAGACTAGCATAATCACTATTAGTAAACCCACCCCCAAGATGACAGCCATCTCTGGAACCAGAATTTGTTTCAGTTTCAATTGAATAATATAAGTCATTGAAATGGACGTGAAAAAGCCGCGAAATCAACGAATTTGAACTATTTATATTTTGAATTGAACTTGATTATCATATCCTGATTCCATAGAGGCACGGATTCGAGTTTCGTCTTTGTGGTTGACAATGAATTTCACGAAGAAATTCCTTAGGGATGACGTGATTAGTCAAATTCAGTAACTTATTTTTCGAATTCAATGAGAGCAGAATTCACTTTTATTTTTGAATTGTAATATAAATATCGCATTCTGTTATACTCAGACATTTAATTCACTTTCATATTTGTGTTAAGCCGCTGAACACGAATCCAGAATGAAAACGCGGCCTTCTTCTTTATAATGATCGGAAATATACGTTTCAACTCGTCAGGAGCCCGATACAAATTATTCTACTTCACAACTTTTTACTCATCGAATTATAACCATTTATATGATACGCGTTTTAACATATAACACCCAAATCGTATGAATTTTTTTTAGAGTTACATTTTGAAAAATAGTTATAATTCCGTAAAATGTCACGTCGAAGGTGGAATGATGTGTGCAGGGCACCCACCTAATTACCGAAAATGGGTTCATATCAATTTTTGGTGAAAAAAGGAGGCGTGACCCAGCCTTACCTAACCTAACCAAATTACTGAAAATGTGTTCATATCTCTTTATTTTTTAGTTAAAAAAAGAAATGGAATAATTTTCTTTAGGGCCATAACCTCGGAACGAAGTGCGCCACGTTTTGACTACGGATTCATGATCAAATCAATCATGAATTTTCCAGATATTTTCGATAATGACATTCATTGGGAAGTGGCACCATTCCTTTGTCCATCCGTTCACTTTCGAAGTACAGTGAAGGGGATAAACTTAAAATAATCAATTTTTGGCAAAGATTCGTTCAACGTTTATTCACATATTTTTACGCGTAGACCACGAATCCGAAGTTCAAAACCAGCGCTCACCTTTCGTTCGTGAAATATAGCCACTCAAATTTCAAAAAATAGATCATTCTCACAGAATATAACAATATGAATGCAGTCATTAGTCGTCGAGTCTTCTTTCGGAAAATCAAAACATTTTAATGACATCCAGTATCGTTATTTTTGTATGGCACTGGGTCCTTCGTTATCATTTTTCAGGATTTATCATCTTCAAGAAGCAATAAAGAAAAATTTCATCGTGATTTTCAATTTTTTGGTGCAAAATGCAAATTGTCCATACTCAAAACTAACAGCATAGTTGCTATAAATCATTGTTTAATACAGCATGTTTCATCTGACCCTCTGATATTATCTTACGGGCTATTAGTCTTTGTATGCAAATGTTTGATGTAGAAGATATCGTAATAGGTACTCATATATTTTGAAACTGCAATGGAATTATCCAAAAAGATGTAAGTATGTTATTAATAAATTTGTACTCACTTTGAATTGCAAGACCGTTTTGCATTGATAGGCATCGGGGGATAATTGATACAGGGTTTGTTCTCGAACTGGCATTGCGGTCCTGAATAAGCTTTCGAGCATTGGCATTGATTAGGGGCAATACATATACCGCTGTTTTGGCACGGAGGTGAACATAGTGCTGAAACAATATCGAATTTACATAATTGATTCTCTGAAAATTCATCCAATTCATATTCATCCTTGAATTATTATTGGTTAGTTCAACAACAACAACAATTATTATCCGACCTGATGAGGCTGATCTATGACTGTATGAAAAATGCGCCACCTGAATACTTTGAAAACGTTATCTCAGTCACAGGATCCACTCGGAAAGATCTTTAACACTTTTAGAACTTAGATGTCTGAAAAAATCATTGCATGAGCTGATTTGATATTGCTTAGAAGTTTCAAGCGGAAAACGAAAAGCATACAACAATTGAGCTCATAATTTCTGTGTAGAGGGCGTCATGTTCGAATTATCCCTAAAATCAATTTTTGTCCATGCCACGTCTGCTTCTGCTTTGACATATCATAGTTCAGGAAATGAAGCATTTTGCCTCGCAATTTTTTCGTCCACCATGGATTTACCTGAAATTTTCATAGAAGGTGGTTGCCACCCCATCACGGGGGGTGGAATTTTTTTATTACATTTTAACTGTAGGAATCGGCTGAAAAAGTAATTATAGGAAAAAAATGTTCCATACGTTGTTTTCGTAAAAGTAATATTTTTTGGGTTATTCGGAGTTGAAAGTAACAGTTTTTTGACCAAAAACTCGATTTTTTCAAATGGTTTTTTGCAAATAACTCTGAAACTATGCATTTTATCAAAAAAAAAGTGTAGAGAGGCAAATTGAAGCTTTTGAAAAAACAAAAACAAAGCTTTATTCATAATTTTCCTACGACACATACGAACTGAGATACAGCAAATTAATGCTTAGCTTTTTTCGTCAAATGTTCAAATTGGAAGATTTAAAGCGAAATAACGAGAAACATTTGCATTTTTCGAAGAAAGCTCATAGAATATTTTTCGAAGTATTCAATTTAAGCTTTCAGACAAATGAAAAAATGTCTTCCTAGCATGAAAATTGACCGACTTCTGATCAAAATAGAATTGGTACCCACTTTTTTCTACGAAAAAAATATGATTCTCCTCATATATGTACTATTAATACACCCACGAAGTTTAACCAATTCAAAATGCCCAATTTTAGAAAAATTGGAGTTTAAAGAGATAACGATTTTTTTTAATTTCGTGTTTTTAACCCTTTTCTTATAAATATCTCTCAAAATACTGGCGATACGAAAAAAACGACACAGTACTAAATTATAGCTTTTTTAATGACAAAAATTTCACTTTGTGTAGATTTTTCGTAAAGTGAATATTCGGCGAGATATAGCCGTTTAACACCTACATTTACGACCGAACATCACAGTCAGCGTTTTAAACTCACCCCATTTAAAAATTAAGGGATATCAAGTAATTTGATTCACAGAGTCTTATATCATTTGAAAAGCTCTACAAAATCGTTTGCAAGAAAAAATTCTATCACCTAAAATGAGGGAGCTATGCTTAAAAAACCGATCAATTTTTAATTTTTTTTAATTTGAATTACCCGCTTCGGAGCGTATTAATCTACATAGCCGGTATGTTCGGCCGTTAAACGTTATATGTTCCACTTTTTCCATTCATATTGGAAGACAGAGAAGAAGAAAAATCTGCTCGCGTGTGTGAGTGTATATTTCGTTGATTTCTCACCAGTGTATTCTGAAGTTCGAAGACATATTATAAAAATTTCAATGTTTTCAAGTGTACTTTATAATAATCGATGTATAACAAGGGTAGGTTGAAAGATTATGAAATTGTATCCCAAAGTATGAAACAATCATTATTAAACTATTTTCACCCATATTAAGGTTTTTAGTGTTATTTTATAATTTTTGACAATAAGGGGTAGTTTTCATCCCTAAAAAACAAAAAGTGTACAACGGCACAATATAGAAAATGAACTAGAGGGTGTAATAAGCCTAATCCCAAATTTTTGTACAAATCGGTGCTGGACGAAAAAATTGCGAGGTTTTACCATTTTTTTAGCTTCATTTTCTGAACTATCCGCCGATGATTCAATATCCACATTCTTTTTGTGTCCATTTCATGTCCAAACGTCCAAGGCCTCGAATTGGCCGTCTATTGGATGTACATCCGTGTACTCTTATATGAATGTCCAATTATGAACGCCCATTATGGACTTGATTCCGAACATTCCACAATGTATTTTTTTGGCGTACAAAAACGAACTTTCAATAGAAATCTGGTGAGGAAGCCACATCGGATATGTAAATATGAGATTTTCCATAAACCCAATTACTCTTACTTATTATCAAAGTGATTATTTATTGAGTCGTGGTGTAGTACGATATTATCATAATTCCAAGGAAAAACTTTTGCGATGTTCTCAAATTAAATTTCTAATAATAAATTTATATATTGTCCGTTGAGTCATATTAAAATTATTTTTGTCCAAAGTATAATCGTATTTTTCTTGGCTCTCTTTTGTTAAAACGCAAAATGAATGTAGAAACAAAGTTAATTAATTGTTGTCGAAAAGAGTCGCGATAAATGAGATAGTAAAATCTTTATCGTTTTTTTTTATATCCATGCATCTGGGATTTCACCGGTCCTCTCGAACATTCGAGCTTTCAACATTGATTGAAAATGTTAATTTTCCACAAGACTTATATTTTCAATGGGATGTATGCTTTTTTGTTCAACAAAGTTAGCATCTTCTAAGATCTTAGATTCACTCTCAATTTTTTTCTCCTGAAAGTGCTAATCCTGTTAGCGGAACCTGCGTCGATCTCTACAAAGAAGTCCAGGAATCATACACATATTTTGACACTTTGGCTATATGAATAAACTTTTTTATTCGAAATAGCTCAGTAAGCCTAACACCATACCAAAAAACTCGACGCGTGTTCCACCAACCAAGCTTACGTCTTCAGGAGGATTAATGATCAACTACCCCCCTGGAAATTGAATCTTGGTTGGTGAACCTTTGGTTGAATGCAGGCATCTTTAATGTGTGATTAGGTGTTAACGTATTTGAGTTATGGATTGGAACTGAACATTTTTGTTGACGTCTAATAATTATCGGTGATCTCTCCCACAGAGTAAATTCATTTTTGAAGTGTATGGATGAATGAACAGTTTGGTGAGGCACATCCTAGTCTATTCAGAAAAAAGATAAAATTATGTGAAAGTGCAATGTGTATATAGATAGGACAGGTATATTAAATATTTACTTATGAATATCATTTTATTGAAGAGATGGCGGACTTGATAGAGTTACAAACTACAAAAAAACAAAAATTTTTATCCTCAATAATAATTGATACCTCTTCCAACAAAAAGCATATTTGATGATATCAGATGTATCATCAAATGTCTCGTATGGTATAAATTGCAGCAGCAGGGTTTCTAGATATCACAGTGACGACCAATACTAGAATTGGACTCAGAAGCCTTGAGAAATAATAATAATAAATGAATTTCCGTTAATATAAAAATATTCATGCTAGAATATATCCTTGTGAAAGTGGCGTTTAGCAAACGGGTGTTCGCGATCGAATGATTTAAATATATCTTGTGGCCTTATCAGAGATTTATTTTATTATTGAAAGATAATAGACGACTATTTATAACGAAAGATTTCGGTACCTAGTATAGAGATTAGCACGTCAGTCTGTCAAGTGGAACACCAGGGCTTGTATTTTTCAGATAAATCCGTATACGACTTTGTGTTGTGTCGCAGTTCAACACATATAGTTCATATAGCTCTACGTCATTCTATTCGAATGAAAATGAATCTGCATGACTCAAGAATAAGGCCCTTCGCTTCACTTTTCCGCCTCGGAACCACCGCTGGAATTCACATATTAACAGGTAAGGCATCGTTAATCCATTGCCATCCATGGCCATTGCCAAATTTCAACTTTTTAGGGTTGACATTCGAGAGGGGGCGTCAGCTAGTTAACGGAAAAGATAATTTTTCAAAACCCATATTTGACATTCAATTCTCATGTCCAGCAGATTTACCATATAAGGACTTACGTTCACAAGATGATACAGATGAAACTTCTATTCCTTCGACGTGCCACTTTCCATTCGCACAGGTAAATCGCATTTCAGTCTGTCCATTTGGAAATTGATAATCTGGTATGCAATCCGCCCTGCATCCACTGAATGTGGAACATCTCACCCCGGCGTTCATAGGATGTGGTGGCTGGGAAGTGCAACCTGGAAGATTTTCGTCGATTTTATTCGAGTATATGCATGGAGATCACGAAAATGGTGAGAGATAGAGCGTCGGTAAATTGTAGCAGAGGAGAACTGATTATTGAATGGTGAAAAAAAAATGATTCCAAAATTTCTAAAATATCTATTTAACTGTCAGGTTTTGTTCATGAAAATTTTGAATAGGGTGTAGTCTGATTTTCGTCATATTTCCTTATATTGAAGGATCATATGTTTTAAAAACATTTTGGTTCTGCTAAAATATCTGGAAAAATTCAATTTACAAGAATGAGGATGAGATCAGCCCATTTAGCAGAAGAATTTATGAAATATTTAACACAGCCATTGTGGACACATTGATTTTTTTGAAATTTTAACACCAGAATTGTTTCGAATTTTTCGAAAAATCTATCACGAAATAAATTATGCCACACAGAGTTTTGCAAATCAAGATACTGGTTCGTACTCAAAAATTCGAAGTTGATGGTAGCCAGTTTGGAAAACTCCCTATAATGGATTTCGGTATATTTCAATAGCACATTAATATTGTGACTCAAGATCTCTGCGAACAAACAAGATACAGCTAAAAATAGAATTTCATATTCAATTCAAGTGGGCCTGTATAAATATTCAGTCTCAATACAACATATCAGCAAGCATCTGGTTTGAAAAATCAAATTGAGTAGTTTCGATATATTTTCATATTGTTACAAATTCAAATTTGAACACTATGAAATATAATTATAGTATTAGTTCGAATCAGAAATCTATATATTATCTGTGGATAGTTGAGTGAAATATGTTTTTGATAACGGAAATTAAAACCCCTTCTGTATAAAAATTTGAGAAATTCTTCTCGTTCGGTAAGATATTTGAAATTGTATTATACAGATACGCTACCATCGAATTGCTGTTTTCAGAATCTGATGAAGTTGATATTGATATGATGTTGAAATCTGATATTATTTATGTAATTGATACATTTATGTATGAAAGTCAATCGGTGCAATGGTTATTTCAATTTTTTTTTATTTGGTTGTAATCAATTATGATTTTCTCATATATTCCCTATATGTAAGGTATGATAAATATGATATACGGATGAACAATTTAATGAATCATTACTAGTTGAAAAGCATAGTAATCTCAAGCACCAAAATGATCGGTAAAGAATTTCATTCTCTGAAAGATTTGTTCGTTATCAAAATGGTACTACTTTCGTTCCGAGTAGATAATGAGTATAAGCCAAAAAAAAAGGAAACCCCGTAAATATATCATTTCATCAATCGAGCTGTTGCTCTTGGAGGCAGCTGTTTTATCAACTGAATAAAGTAATTACCGAAACTACAGATGTTATTCCTATTCAAAGTAAAACAGAGGTTATTCTTTCACAAAAACCCTTACATTTTCCGAAGCAAGTATAAACAATATTTTCAGAATAATAGCTTGCAACTGAAAGATACTCACCACCACTAAATTTGAATCCGGTTTTAGTCTTAGCAGCACCTGTGTAAAGGCTAGGTACGGCTGTTGGATATTGATATAATAAAGGATTATAGCGATATTGGCTACCAGTTCCAGGGTAAAGACTCTTCGTCTTGGTTTTGGTTTTCGATTTGGTATAAGAGTATGAATTTCTGAAATAAAAAGCATACGATCGATAAAATTTCCATGTCCTTTTATGCTACTACTACTAACAAAGCAGGAATATTTTAATTCGTTCCAAAATTGCGACGGTTTTTTTCAATGTTCTTCGCATGAAAATTCTTCAACAAGTACTCCATAACATGGAATATGCAAACCTCATCATCATTTTATTCAAGATATCTACGTGAAATTATTTGACCTTCGGACTTCAAATAGAAAAAAGTAATTGATGCAAAATTTTTGTTTCTGTAGCAAACCTACAGCGAGTTATTCAAACACAATTGGAACGAAAACATCAGAATTCTGCAATTTGCTGAAAGCATTGTACTATTTGAATCCCAAGGCTCTTTCCGGGTCATTACTATTTTTGTAAAGAAGGATCAACAGAAAAAGATACGAAAATAATCAACGAATGGTAGTTCGGGCACAAGTGCCGATTACCGAAAGAAGACGAGTAATTGCTCTTGTGTGAATCGTTGGGAGGTATTGATCTAAATGAATAAGGAGTAGAAAAAAATAAATGTTAGGCTCATTCCTACAAGACGAAGGACTGTCCAGGACGACTTAAGTGATTTTGACAAATAAAGGAGAGATGCAGCTCCAATCTTTCCTGAAAAGAGCCAGAACTTTGTTTTTGAATAAAGATAAGAAACTTCAATTTTATATTTCTTCAGTTTTTCTTTACTTACTTTGTGGGTCCTACTAGTTGCTGGCCATATTGGTTTCCATATTTCCTCTTCAAAAATTGAGGAATTTGCTGACCTCTGGAACAAAAATCAAATGTTAAAAGTTCAAAGAGTGATAATCTTAAAAAAAAAATCAGGTGAGACGAGTAGAACCTTTGAAAACGCCGAAGGAAGTTAATAAACCTTTGCATATTTTGGAGTTGTAACTTTTACTGTATAATTTCTTATTCAAACCCTTATTAGCATGATTAGGTTCTGCTTTCCCTAAAAGTACTTTTTCTGCTTAGGTAGTATCTGTGACGGTTCCAAAATTTGATTCAATTTTCCCTAGAGATTTGGAATTTCCATATCGTTGCAATTTTCGCATTTTTCTAAATCTCTTGGAGCATATAACTCGACACACCACACCATTTTTAATATATGAGCAAAAAACCAAGAGTATGACTTATTTGCCCCCTCTGCTCAAGCACAGCTCCAAATAATCACAACTTTGAGTAAATTACGCCTTGAAGCCAAATAAACGAATTCTCCAAAAACCCATGCACTTCAACTCACTTCTCGGGTATTCACCGACTGGACAAAATTTGGTTCTCAATCCAAATAAGCCCAATAAGTTGAGACTGTTAATGAGGCTGTTGCTAAAACTAATGATCTCTGAGAGTTACTACCGGGTGTACTTTAATACACTTCCATCAACTGAAATGGGGTTTCTATAGGAAAATCATCCGGATATTTGTCATGCATCTGGCGGAATGTATTGAGAATTTGAATGACAAGCGATCGAATTATCCTGATCTGATTGAATATGTCGAAAAAAAAATTTGACTACGTACGAGTCTAGATTTTTATATTTAACCGACAAAATACAAGGTATTGGTAACAAGACAATCTGAGTCAATTGAAGGAGGGTAACTCTCAAGTGCGGCTCCGTTTCAAAGTTTGGCTTGGAATACTCCCTTGTAGAATCATTGGTCCAATAATATTTGAAGGATCCTTGACTGGAGGAAGATAGTTATAATGAAATTGAGGACAGGTTAACTGAATCACCTGTCCATTCACGAGAGGGAATATATTTCCAATGAGATGGAGCTCCTCTCTATAATTCAAGAATATTTACTGAATACCTTCAATAGGCATTCGAAAAAAACATTATTTAGACAAATGGTACTTCGCGATGTAGTCTAATCAAATATGTAAACTTTTTTCGTGAAATTTTCGCCCACCCGAAAAATAGCTATGGATTCCGGCAGACACAGGTGTCCTTATTATGCCCTAAAGTTTGCGCCAGATTCTGTCCGTGCGTTTAGCAACAATAATTAGCGGTTGAATGCCGGAAATCATTATTTTTTTTGTTTTTGGCTTATATAATGAAAACTATTGGTCGGATCGAATAAAAGTTCGGTTGAAAGTTGTAGATTATTGAAAAATTCATTGATTAGCGTTGGACCGATGTCAATATTCTAATTTGTTGCTCAACTACTGCGCTCAGAATTTTAAAAATTGGAAAGCTGCGATTTTTCTACGAATTTTGCCAACATGACTCTTGTTCCACGATAATTAGGAGCCGAGATAACACTTTTTATTCATTTAATTCCCTCTCCCTTTGTTCATTTATATGAAGCAAAGAGACCTTGACAACTGTACAGAGCAAGAGTCATATTATCCATAGAAACCAGCAGAATTTGTTTTTCACAATGATTTATCATATTTATTGGTGGTAGCAGTGGAGGTTCTTCTGGGACCGATCGACTTGCCGTTCGCGCGAAATAAACTGATCAGAGCCCAAAATGACATCGCGCTCTGTATTCTCGCGAAGTACTGGACGGATTTTAACTTTTTTTAATTTCTACTAGTGCATCGAGATATAATCGAATATCACTGTGGCTTGCCCGGATTGTTTTCGGAAATTCATCAAATCACAAATAATTCAATTTTAACGCTGCAAATTTAGTGTTAGGGAATAAATATATTTTTTGGAAGGTTAATAACATCGTGACATAGGAAATGAATGTTGACTTGAAATAGGACTGTTTCGTAGAAGGATTGAATAAGTATAAATGTAAATTGATTCTAATAAAAAAATTTATTTTACATTCGTAAATATTCACATGTCCTTACTATACATACATTGAAAGCATTTGTGTACTCTCATTACAATTTTGGTCGCTTATTTGCGATAGTATATTCAATTTCGCACCCATCGCTCTCATCCTCATCATTTTCACTGTCGAGCACACAGTCGCCATAATCAATCAAACTGTAGCTTTGTACTGGAACATTTGATTCATCTATAAAGATTTTATGCTCGTCCAAAAATTCTTGATCAATATCTGAGTTTTCAACATTTTTTTTTAATGTTCGTGCATGTTTCACTACGGCAACTATAACAAAGACTTCATGTTTTCCACAACCTCACGTAGCTCTCTTGCATCCTTTCGTGCATCGACAACTAATTTGTCTCTACATTTCCTCACGTAAAAGCTTTTCGGTTGAGTAAACAAGTTGCAAACCATTCACAAATGTAAAATACATTTTTATAAGAATCAGTATACATTTATACTTATTTAATCCTTCTACGAAACTATCCTATTACAAGTCATCATTCACTCCCTATGTCACGACGTTATCAACCAAAAAATATATTTATTCACTAAATTTGCAGTGTAAAAATTGAATCATTTGTTATTTGAGGGATTTCCGAAAACAATCCGTCGAAGAATAGTGATATTCGATCACATCTCGATGCACAAGTAGAAATTAAAAAAAGTTAAAATCCGTCCAGTAGTTTCCGAGATTACAGAGCGCAGTGTCATTTTGAGCTGTCAGTTTATTTCACGCGATCGAATCCTATTACAAGTCATCATTCACTCCCTATGTCACGACGTTATCAACCAAAAAATATATTTATTCACTAAATTTGCAGTGTAAAAATTGAATCATTTGTTATTTGAGGGATTTCCGAAAACAATCCGTCGAAGAATAGTGATATTCGATCACATCTCGATGCACAAGTAGAAATTAAAAAAAGTTAAAATCCGTCCAGTAGTTCCCGAGATTACAGAGCGCAGTGTCATTTTGAGCTGTCAGTTTATTTCACGCGATCGAATCTTTTGGCCGCCTAGCGCTGTATCTTTCCCTCCTGCTTCCCCCTCCAGGCGGCGCGTCGAACGGTTCCGGAAGAACCTCCATACTCCCATCAATAACTACGATAAATAATTATGGAAAACAAGTTCCGCTGGTTTCTATGGATAATATGGCTCTTTCTCTGTGCAGTCGTCAAGGTCTCGTTGCTTCTATAAATAAATAAAGGGAGGGGGAATTGAATTAAAAAAGTGTTATCTTGGCTCGTAATCATCTTGGAACAAAAGTCAAGTTGGCAAAATTCGTAGAAGAATCGTAGCTTTCGAATGCATTTTGTGGCATTTTGATATGACCCTTTTTTCCTCATTGTTTTTTTAGTTTGAATAACGTTGTTTTTTTGACGCCATCTTTGAAGGTATCACATTTCAAAAATCGATTTTCCAAAAATGATAATTTGTAGTTCAACTCTTTGACTATCCAAAACCGTTTCGTTCATTACTCTAAGATTTTCCGTAGGGCAAGAAATAACAATCTGATGGGACACTTTTTTTAGTAACAAATTAGATTGTTGCTAATCTATCAATTGTTTTTCAACCAAATTGAAGCTGTGGTTTCTACTAGTTGAAAGCTTCCCAAATTCACAGTTGCAACCCCCAAATGCATTTCAACATTTCTTAATAGAGTAATGGAAAAAACGCCTTTTTTTATTCCGAGCGCAATAGTTCAGCAACAAATTGGAATATCGACATCGAGCCAACGCTAATCGATAGATTTTTCAATTATCTACAACTTTCAATTCAATTTTTTTTCGATCCGACCAATAGTTTTCATTATATAAGCAAAAAACAAAAAAAATAATGATTTCCGGCATTCAACCGCTAATTGTTGCTAAACGCACGGACAGAATCTGGCGCAAACTCTAGGTGATAATAAGGACACTTGTGTCTGCCAGAATCCACAGCTACTTTTCGGGTAGGCGAAAATTGTCATTTTGGGCTCTTGAACAGTTAATTTGATTGGATTAATAGTCCAATCAAATAAACTTTTTTCGTAAAATTTCTGCCTACCCGAAAAGTAGCTGTGGATTCCGGCAGACACATGTGTCCTTATTATCCCCTAAAGTTTGCGCCAGATTCTGTCCATGCGTTTAGCAACAATTACCGGTTGAATGCCGGAAATCATAATTTTTTTTTGTTTTTTGCTTATATAATGAAAACTATTGATCGGATCGAAAAAAAGTTGCATTGAAAGTTGTAGATAATTGAAAAATCTATTGATTGGCGTTGGCCCGATTTCGATATTCCGATTTGTTGCTCAACTATTGAGCTCGGAAGTTTAAAAAAGGCGTTTTTTCCATTACTCTATTAAAAGATATTGAAATGCATTTGGGGGTTGCAACTGTGAATTTGGGAAGCTTTCAACTAGTAGAAACCACAGTTTCAATTTGGTCGAAAACCAATTGATAGGTTAGCAACAATCTAATTTGTTACTAAAAAAAGTGTCCCACTAGATTGTTATTTCTTGCCCTACAGATAATCGTAGAGCAATGAACGAAACAGTTTTGGATAGTCAAAGAGTTGAACTACAAATTATCGTTTTTGGAAAATCGATTTTTTCAATGTGATACCTTTAAAAATGGCGTCAAAAAAACAACGTTTTTCAAACTAAAAAACAATTAGGAAAAAATGGTCGTATCAAAATGAGAGGAAATGCATGGGAAAGCTGCTATTTTTCTACGAATTTTGATAACCTTACTTTTGTTCCACGATTATTAGGAGCCAAGATAACACTTTTTATCATTTAGTTTCCCCTCCATTCGTTTGTTTATATGAAGCAACGAGACCTCGACGACTGCACAGAGCAAGAGTCATATTATCCATAGGAACCAGCAGAATTTGTATTCCACAATCATTTATCATATTCATTGATAGGAGCAGTGGAGGTTCTTCCGGGACCGTTCGACGTGCCGTGTGGAGGGGGAAGCCGGAGAGAGCGATCCAGCGCATAAAGCCATCGATTCGATATAAGAGTGAAATAAACTGTTCAAGAACCCAAAATGACGATTTTCGCCAACCCGAAAAGTAGCTGTGGATTCCGGCAGAAACAGGTGTCCTTAGTATCCCTTAAAGTTTGCGCCACATTCTGTTCGTGCGTTTAGCAACAATTAGCAGTTGAATTCCGGAAAACATTAGTTTCTTTTTGTTTTTTGCTTATGTAATGAAAACTATGGGTCGGATCGAAAAAAAGTTGGATTAAAAGTTGTAGATAATCGAAAAATCTATCGATTAGCGTTGGCCCGATTTCGATATTCCGATTTGTTGCTTAACTATTGAGCTCGGAAGTTGAAAAAAGGCATTTTTTCCATTACTCTATTAAAAAATGTTGAAATGCATTTGGGGGTTGCAACTGTGAATTTGGGAAGCTTTCAACTAGTAGAAACCACAGTTTCAATTTGGTTGAAAACCAATTGATAGGTTAGCAACAATCTAATTTGTTACTAAAAAAAGTGTCCCACTAGATTGTTATTTCTTGCCATACCGATAATCGTAGAGCAATGAACGAAACAGTTTTGGATAGTCAAAGAGTTGAACTACAAATTATCGTTTTTGGAAAATCGATTTTTTCAATGCGATACCTTTAAAAATGGCGTCAAAGAAACAACGTTTTTCAAACTAAAAAACAATTAGGAAAAAATGGTTGTATCAAAATGAGAGAAAATGCATGGGAAAGCTGCTATTTTTCTACGAATTTTGACAACCTTACTTTTGTTCCACGATAATTAGGAGCCAAGATAACACTTTTTATCATTTAGTTTCCCCTCCATTTGTTTGTTTATATGAAATAATGAGACCTCGACGACTGCACAGAGCAAGAGTCATATTATCGATAGAAACCAGCAGGATTTGTTTTTTACAATTATTCATAGTATTTATTGATAGGATCAGTGGAGGTTCTTACGGGGCCGTTCGACGTGCCGTGTGGAGGGGAAAGCCGAAGGGAGACGGCCGTCGTATGCATCGCGTGAAATAAACTGATCAGAGCCCAAAATGACCTCGCTGTCTGTATCTCGGGAACTACTTTAATAACATGATGCAACAATGCAATCTCCTAATCATCAGGAATGACCTGGATCTCTTAATGACCAGTCAAAATGATATTAGAGCTTGTATATTTCAACTGAATCTTATAATTGTCTTGTACATGTATTTTCTTTTCTTTTTCTCCTTTTAATGCGTTGAATACCTAGAACGCTCTTAACACTATTCCTCTGGGAATATCGTTATGACTTCCTTCTATAGTAGTATTGTCTTTCTCTGGTTAGCAAAAGGTAGTTTTTAAGTACCTATCCTTACATGTTAGTACTGTAAAATGTGTTTGTAAGTGAATCCAAAATAAAATGAAATAAAGGAACCAAGGAAGTCTCTAAATTATACTACTACCGAAACATTTTTGACCTATAGATGTAATTGAAATTATGTATAGGTAATGAATAACCTTACCTTTTTAGGAAATCGAAAAAATTGAATACTCTCACGTGAACTATCACAGAAGTCAGCTTAACAATAATACATGTTCAAATCACTACCAAAATAAAAGTTCAAATGGAATGTTTATTTCGCGCACTCAGTATAACCGGCCGGAACGATACAAACTGTTCAATCGGGGACACTCTGTACAGTAGTATTAACATGGAAATCACACTCTGCTGAAAGAAACAAACGAAAATTTATAGGACCTGACTAACCTAACGGAGACAAAATAAACATGTGAATAGATGAATGTTAATGGACATTTTCAGTTACAAGCTGTAAATATCAAAGAATAATGTTGCACATAAATGGGCCAAAAATCTTAATATTGAATAACATTCATATATACACATTTGTAAAAATATCAATTGGAAAGGAGATGAGCCGTGCTTTATTCATTTTCGAATGTCAGAGAAAACTTGCTTTCTCCGTCTAACTAAGGTAACATTTGACACCGTATTATCAGAGTTGAATTTGAAATGAACGAATAATTCACTACATTTGCAGCGTAAAAATTGAATTATTTGCGATTTTAGGGATTTCCGAAAACAAACCGGGTAAGCCATAGTGATATTCGATCATATCTTGATGCACTATTGAAAATAAAAAAAAAACAAAACTTGTCCAGTATTTCCCGAGATACAGACAGCGTGGTCATTTTGGGCTTTGATCAGTTTATTTCACGCGGTGAACTCGACGGCCGCTAGCGGTAGATCGCTCTCTCCGGCTTCCCCCTCTACACGGCACGTCGAACGGTCCCGGAAGAACCTCCACTTATCCTATCAATAATTATGATAAATAATTGTGGAAAACAAATTCTGCTGGTTCCTATGGATAATATGACTCTTGCTCTGTGCAGTCGTCGAGGTCTCGTTGCTTCATATAAACAAACAAATGAAGGGGAAACTGAATGAAAAAAAGTGTTATCTTGGCTCCTAATTATCGTGGAACAAAAGTAAGGTTGTCAAAATTCGTAGAAAAATAGCAGCTTTCCCATGCATTTTCTCTCATTTTGATACGACCATTTTTTCCTAATTGTTTTTTAGTTTGAAAAACGTTGTTTTTTTGACGCCATTTTTAAAGGTATCACATTGAAAAAATCGATTTTCCAGAAACGATAATTTGTAGTTCAACTCTTTGACTATCCAAAACTGTTTCGTTCATTGCTCTACGATTATCCGTAGGGCAAGAAATAACAATCTAGTGGGACACTTTTTTTAGTAACAAATTAGATTGTTGCTAACCTATCAATTGGTTTTCGACCAAATTGAAACTGTGGTTTCTACTAGTTGAAAGCTTCCCAAATTCACAGTTGCAACCCCCAAATGTATTTCAACATTTTTTAATAGAGTAATGGAAAAAACGCCTTTTTTCAAATTCCGAGCGCAATAGTTAAGCAACAAATCGGAATATCGAAATCGGGCCAACGCTAATCGATAGATTTTTCAATTATCTACAACTTTTAATTCAACTTTTTTTCGATCCGATCAATAGTTTTCATTATATGAGCAAAAAACAAAAAAAAATAATGATTTCCGGCATTCAACTGCTAATTGTTGCTAAACGCACGGACAGAATCTGGCGCAAACTTTAGGGGATAATAAGGACACATGTGTCTGCCGGAATCCACAGCTACTTTTCGGGTAGGCGAAAATCGTCATTTTGGGCTCTTGAACAGTTAATTTGATTGGATTATAATGGCCTACCTGGTCACTTGATGCAACCGCCGTTACAACCGTTTCTCTGCCGAATGAATTATTCTCTTTTCGGCATGAAGAGAGTCAAAAATTTCACGTTTGAACCATATTTGCGAAATATAATTCAAAATTTCAGGGTATACTGATTTTCTTTTGTTCTCAACTGCTAAATTACATTATCGATTTTTTTCGTGCAATTTCGACACCATCACTGGATTCAGAATTTTTCATTTACGTGAATTCTAGAATTTCATTCGAAAATATTCATTGGCAATAAAATTATAACGAAGTCGAAAAAACAGCTTATCATAATTAGTTAATTAGAAGAATTTATGACAGTTACTATAAGGGTTTTTGGGTTCGGTATTAGCTAATTATACTTCTACCCCGAAGTCATTTCGTTCCCTTCTTCGTTCGCTACTGTCAAAATATTACTTTTGAATTGAAAATTTAAAAAAATGTATCTAACTCAAGAAGGTTGGCTGCACAGAAATATAACCCAGGGTATATTTCTGTGGCTGGCTGGGATTACGTTATTATATCTAACAGTTATTTGAGTAAAAGAAAATTAAATCCTGACAATGACAGACTAAGTATCCGAATGTGAGCAAGGTATTGAATAATATTCAATCATAATAGGACGATATTACCTACGTTATGGCTGGAAAGATCAGATACGAACAGGTTATGATTACTTAGGAATAATTCCAATGTGAGATTGAGAGTGGCAAGCTTAGATTTGAATTCACCAGGCGAAAACGCACGGAGATGCCAGGGAAATACAAAATAAAAACCATTTAAACCCAAGTTTTTGGATACCATATTCAGCGATGGAGCAAATTCAACTACCAACGGTGTTATTTCATCTCAAATTTTTGGGTAATCAAAAACCCGACTTGGGTTATACACTGCAAAAAAAATATTCGGAAAAAGTTGATGTATGGTGTGAAATATTAAATGAATGAATCATAGGCCCATATTTTTTCGAATGCAATGAAATTGGTAGAACTTTTCAGAACTGAATTATGGAATTCTATTCATGATCTTCCTATTGTTAAGCGAATGAACATACATTTTCTAGTAAATTGATGCTCTGTGCATCATGCAGCTTCCTCATCACTGGAGTGGTCAGGGAAGTGAATTGATTGGATGGCCACCAGCTACCCCGATTTGACTCCACTTGAATTCTGGTGGGGTGTTCTTGTGCATACAGTTTACAAATCCCTCCCAAGAACTAGAAAGGGGTTGTGTGGAATGATACGACAAGCTTTATGGAAATAACCAGAGGACTCAAAAATACTGTGACAAATACGAAGAGATATAAAAAATGTGTTGAATTGAAAGATGGTGGTGAAAGCAACAAAAATTTGAAATGTATCGATTAGGGCTAGATAATTATGAACCTCAATTGCCTACAATGTACAATTTGGAAATAAAATAAAAACAAAATTTTCATTTCATTCGAAAATTCTTGGTTGACACAATAATGGATATCATGAGGAGCCGGTTTTTCGACGTTATGGATATTAATTTTTTTACAAAAATGCCATTCTGCAATATGTTATAACAGTAGAACAATTTGTGCTATGAATTCGAATTTCTACCAAAAAAAAACAACGATCTCCTATATGGTATGCCCTGAAACTTGGAATTATATTTTGCAAATTTGGTTCGAACGTAGACCTTTTGACACTCTTTCTGCTGAAAAAATGAAAAAATCAATAGTTCAGAAAATCTAGATTTCATGGGGGTGCTCAATTGGGTCACACTGTATAACTGCGCAGCATCTAGAGAACGTTCTTCAAGAAACAGCTATGCGAGTTTACAAGTGCAATGACGTTAATGGACAGCAATTCGAACAAATGTTGTAATGTTTTGGGTTAATTTTTTGTATCTCGAAGCCACCCTAGTAACTTCTTAGCATTAAATTAGAACAAAATAATTGTATCTTATTTATTTTCTTTCAGATGTGATTTTTATTGTATTTATCGCACATTCTATTACCAGGTAATAATAAATTCCTTATTATTGGTACTAATAAATGGTACCACGGTAACAATATGGTTTCATTTGAAAAAAATGAGTTTCACCCCAAAATCGAATGTGATGATCTTTATTTGCTGTTAAAATACGCAATGTAGTATTTTTGGTGGGATTTAGATTTTTCTAGCATAAGACGGGTCAATTGGAATGAATCGGAACCATCATGGCTCCCTGAAATGGAAAACTTAAAATTGAATAATCAAAATGTTGACGTTTGAAATGTCACTCATGTGGCATCATTGGATTCAGAAAATTATGCAAATTTCAAAAATGTAACAATATGCAGGTTGTTCCATTTGAAAATCGAATGTTGGTATCACTTCCGGTGAAACTATGAGTGGAAAAACATTATTCGTAGGTCAAAAAGTGCCACTCATTGTGTCCCAAACTTCAATCAATTACCTTCGAAAGTAACGTAGATACGGGGTGTGTACCATGATCCTGTGTCACCCGGTATAGTTGCTATACAATCACTAAAAAATCTACGGAATGATCAGAATTGCATTTTGTCATTTCGATTTTCCATCCTTGGCCTCTCCATTTTCATATTTATCAAAGAAAAGCATTCTGTTGTCAATCTGGCGGATGGGACAGAAGGATTCCAGCAATAGTCCTATTTTCAAATTTTTTACTGAAGATTTATAGATGCTGGAGCCACGAAAATTCACACATATGCTGCGATTTGAGTAAGGAAACTTTTGCAATAGTAGTACTGGTAAACGATCCTCCCATTTCGTTGGGACCTCAGATTAATTGTCCTCCAATGCGCGAGGACAATTAATCTGAGATCGCAGCGAAATGGGAGGATCAACATTGTCACGGACAGCCAATGGGCAATGAAAAAGCTGATGATCTTAGAAGACAAGGAACATCCACATCATATATTGGACCCGAGCCAGCAGTGGGGGTACCCAATACGACGGTATAGAATCACATAAGAAACTGGGTGAGAGCAGAACAAAGAGAATACTGGGAAAAATCTACTAAGTAGTGCTCATGGGAGAACTTCCATAAAAGGACCGTCCACTGTCCATTCAAAGGACACTTGAATAAAATAGCTGTCTAACAGCAGCTGCAGACAATGTAACAGAGAGACAGAGACAGCTCGGCACGTACTTTGAGAACGCGAAGCCCTGGATCAAAAAAAGCCAATAAATTCTATAGAAAACCAACTCCGGATGCAGAAGAATATTACAAACACCCAGCAATCAACTTGCACAAACTTGTGCAGGCGACAAAGTTGTTGGAATGGTTGTCATGAGATATAGGGAAGCCAGGCGCAATTAGCCTTAGAGGCTGAAGTGCTTTACGGGGACCTGGCAGTGAAAGACAGGTCAGGCGGCTTTAAAAAAGCTAAAAATAAGTACTCTAAATTTTCGAAACACGTATCGAGCTAGCTCTCAGCAAATACCGGAGTTCAAGAGTAAGTCCTTTCAAGTCTATTCAATTTATGAGGATAGAATTTCGATCTGCGCTGACGAGTGTAATTGCAGTTGTCGTGGTTGGTTGGGGGAAGTGATACGAATTTCGTACCTTTAATTTTTTTATGTTTTTGTTCATTACTCTGTAGCCTGGTTTTTTCCATACTAAGAGAAATTGATGTTTGGTTGTTTTTTAATACTTAATTTCTCTGGAGTGGTTGTACTAATTTTGGAGTTTTGAATTCAAAAGAAATTGTCGAAATGAATGCGCTATTTTGTCATGAATTCGTTGAAAAAAATGCACCACAAAATCATTTGGTGTTGCTACTCTGTATAAAATATTCTCACAATCTATGACATGGAAAATAAAAATATTTATTAGAGAGAAATACCTTATGACTTTTTTGATCTTGAATGAATCAGGGCAATTAGTCATAAATTGTTCAAGCCAAATAATCTGTTATTTAAATTTCATAAACAATTCCACTAGAGTTTAGATATCAAGTTAGCACAGCCACAAGGCACGAAAATTATTTGTATCCAGCGACGAATCATTAACAGTCTTCCAATAAAAAACGTGTTTTACTGATACAGTAGGGGGGCAAGCGGAGATTTTGAGCGTTACTCAAGCGCGTTAGAAAATCGCAAGGGGAGAAACATAGCACTCTGTGATGTATCCCTATCCCTACCATATATGGACCGTTAATATAGTGAGGTGCGTTGAAGGCAACATTAGCAAAAAAAATCTATCCTCCGAAAACCTCGAGCGCGACAGATGTATATTATATTGCAATAATCTGACAATTTGAGGGTAACATAAGGAAATGGTCGAGTCACAACGTTGTAAATAAACCGTCACCTCGAAATACTCGAGTGCGATTGATTTTTTTTTATTTTGAATGAAATTGTATCAGGATTACGAAAAACATATAATCTGACGGTTTTCATGGGGCGAGGTAGCTGGAACCATCGCTGAAGGATGAGCATAGCGAAGTATCATAACCATTCTTGCTTACAGAAACACGAAGTGACAAGGAAATTGAAAATTGATCTTCTAGATGATGTCTAGAGTTTCGACCTTCGAACTCGACTGAAGAAATGAGACTTTGCCGAATCGTCTTGATAATTATCCTTCAGAGGATCAAAACCACAGAACACGGAATGAAACTCGAGAAAACAACTTATCATACTTTGTCCGTGAGAATCTTCATGCTAACATACATATATATATATATATATATATATATATATATATATATATATATATATATATATATATATATATATATATATATATATATATATATATATATATGTAACCGTTACAAAAGTTTCGGATAGTTCAAATGAAACATGTTGACAGTTTTTTGTTAACTCAACTATGTGACTGATTGTAATAACAAATGATTACCTAGATTAGATAGAACCTAGAAAAGAACAAATTATTACGTATATGACTGTTTGTTTTTACATTTTTGAAAATTTCTACACGCTCTCTCCCACGAAAATGAAAAACTAAGTAGAATTATTTTTTTCAGAACCTGATCTTCACTATCCAATGGGTCCCCATGACGCCTTAGTAACTGCAATTGTAGCATCCTGGGCTCCCTACTCATCTTACTGCAAGCGGCTCTGCTAAAATGGATATGAAGTTGCGCAACACTAGTCATCTGCCTAGGACGTCAGTGTAAATTCGGATTGGTCCGACGTTGAGTTTGCCCACTCCCGAGTCTCTGATTTGAACCAGAAACTCTCACCGAATAAACAAACATATCAAACGATATTATAGATTTCAAAGCATTGATTACTTTCAGGTATTTCAAAAGTGTATACTATTATATCTATCGAATTTTCTGATAAATAAATTATTTTATATCCATTTTGGTAACCCCTATTATCAAAAATCTTCAGAAGATATCACCAATTATAGAGAAGAGTTACTGTTTCTACACCATCTAAAGATTTCTTCGTACCCAAACGCTATAATTTGAAAGATTCTTCAATTATTATTATCATTTTCAGAATCCCAGATTTAAATACCATAATCTATGACAACTGACAACTGAATCTTGCTTTATTTCGAATAATAATTCCACAAGCTAATCCAATTACAGATATATCAATGATTGAAAAGAACTGGGTCCCCATGAAGAAATAGTTTTTTCTGAGATTTGCACTCTAAGGTTTACAAAACCGCGACATTCCTTTCACTATAAAATAGCTTCATCAAGCAATCAATAGTCTAGATGATCATGACCATTTCTTACAAAAGAAAAGTGGATCGATGCGGGTATTGATTGAATCAAATTGAAGTATACCTAATTCTGAATGATGAAGACATGATTCGTCACTGACAAATATATCCGTTTGGCTTGATTTCCTCTTTATTCTTGAATAATACCAGAACCCTTCAATTTTCATGATATTCAAGATATATTGAGTTGGTAAAATAGTTCATAATCCACTTTCAAACTATGTAAGGAATATAACACACTTAGCACCTGGAAATATATATATATATATATATATATATATATACAGAGTGTCCCAAACTCGATGGCCTATTAGACATTTCTGGAAAACGGGACATAGGATTATTTTGAAAATTTGTATACTTGGGTAATTAGTTCCGTTTTATCTATCTAAAATATTTTCAGCGCTGCGACGTTGCCGCTTATATTGAAAAGTAGCAACAAGTTTGATATTTTGAATAGGACACCCTATATATTATTGCATTTTTCGCTTTGTTATTGCTTTCAAATTATTTTTGTATAATACTTCCCTATACCTATCTCTAGTGGTTTTCGAGAAATTCATTGATTTCCTTATTTTTTGTGTGTAACATAGCTTTAATCAAATGCTTATTACTGCGGTATTTGGATTCGAAGACAGATGAAATTTTGGATGTAGTTTGACAATGCCCTGTGTATCAGTTATGTATAAGGGAATTATTTCTCCATTATACAGGGTCGTTCAAAATTTGTGATTTTACCGATACATACAAAAGTGGTGAAAAGTGCATTTTTTCAAATGGAACATCCTGTATATTATCGAAAATCCTGAAAGACAATTGTAGTTCTTCTCATATGTTGTGTCATATTCCTATACCTAAATAGTCAGGTTTCCGAAATAAATGCAAGTTTCTATAAAAATTGGATTATTTTGACATATTTTGTATTAGGTAGCTATGAAATGTCATGAAACATGTCATTTTGATGATTAGACAATTAATGCATCATTAATAAAACGATTGTGCGTTCAATAACGTAAATTTGATTAGAAGAGAATCAAAATGGAGATTGTTTATTCTTCATGGTCAATGTGATCAAATCATAGCAAGAACATGCAAAATGTTCTGTAGTATATTGAAGTGTGTGAAGATGTCGAACTGATTGTACAAAGAATGATTAATATACAGGGTATTACAAACGCGATGGCCTACTAGACGTTTTTGGAGATGTGGGACATAAATGCTTGAAATCTTGTATTACACGATAAGTGATTGCGATCTACCTCTTCAAAATATTTTCACCGTTGCAGTGTTGCCACATCTGCTTATAACTAATATCGACTTCCTAATTTCAAATGGGGAACACCCAGTATTTCATTCCGTATTTGAATTCTACTGATAAATACAAATAACTTCTACTTAACAAGTCGTATACCTATCCCTACCTTTAACCTGGGAAATATGACCTATTTTGATTAGTTATACTGGGAATTGAAAATGATAGTCACACACTTCAATATACTACAGAACATTTTGCATGTTCTTGCTATAATTTGATCACATTGACCATGAAGAATAAACAATTTCCATTTTGATTCTTTTCTGATCAAATTTACGTTATTGAACGCGCAAACGATTTATTATTGATGCATTAATTGTCTAATTCTCAAAATGACATGTTTCATGACATTTCATAGCTACCTAATACAAAATATGTCAAAATAATCCAATTTTTATAGAAACTTGCATTTACTTCGGAAATCTGACTATTTAGGTATAGGAACATGACACATCATTTGAAAGGAACTTCAATTGTCTTTTAGGATTTTCGATAATATACAGGATGTTCCATTCGAAAAAATGCACTTTTCACCACTTTTGTATATATCGGTAAAATCAAAAATTTTGAACGACCTTGTATAATGGAGAAATAATTCCTTCAGACACAACTGATACACAGGGTATTGTCAAACTACATCCAAAATTTCATCTGTCTTCGAATCCAAATACCGCAGTAATAAGCATCTGATTAAAGCTATGTTACACACAAAAAATAAGGAAATCAATGAATTTCTCGAAAACCACTAGAGATAGGTATAGGGAAGTATCATACAGAAATAATCGGAAAGCAATAACAAAGCGAGAAATGCAATAATATATAGGGTGTCCTATTCAAAATATCAAACTTGTTGCTACTTTTCAATATAAGCGGCAACGTCGTAGGTCGTAGCGCTGAAAATATTTTAGATCGATAGAACAGAACTAATTACCCAAGAAATCAAATTTTCAAAATAATCCTATGTCCTGTTTTCTAGAAATGTCCAATAGGCCATCGAGTTTGGGACACCCTGTATATATATATATACGTACCTAGTGAAAAAATAAATAAAAATTGCTACAACAACAGCCATAATCATTTCACGAAGCACGCTTATCAAATTTAGGCAAATCAATCGGTTTCTCCATTTCAATTTTATTATACAATATTATCTGTTGAACTCTCAATGTTATAGCTAAGTATATCATTTCAATAGGTTTCATATCACAGCAACTTTTTTATTTTGGGAATACAAACAGAACTCCAATTAGAAAATGATGGAAATAGTTTTATTTTAGTTCAATATAAAACAGGCTTTGTCTGTCCCATAGTTTACTTTCATTGGATGATACAAACATAAACAATTTGGTTTCTTCAAAAACGACATTTTTGCACTTTAATTATTTGGTGGACCGAACGATAAATCAATAAAAGTGAATTCACTTACTCTGATAAATGATAGGTGAAAAACTGTATTATTATAAGGGACCACAATATTAGGGGTGCCCCCATTGCGACCAACACTTCACAAGGTTTGATCCCAACTAATTCAAACCTGCAAACAACGAATAGCAAGTAGATTCAAAACTGAATCCTTATCAAAAGAGTGCAAGAACGCTGTTCCAGATAAATCATTTTCAGTCGAACGGATGCAGATATGTACCTACTGGAAATTTGAATTAGTTCCTGCTAGACAGAACTGTTATCGGTTATCACCATTGGATTTGCATAAAGCCCCGATACGAAAAAATTAATTGAATAAAAATAATGGTAATAATAATAACCACGCCTTATCCTGACTTTGAACTTCCTTTCAAATCCTCTGATGATTGATTTCTCATACACAACAACCGGATCAATGCAGAAATCAATTGAATCTATAACAAAAATAAACGAACATACTATCAACTAAAGTATATACCTCATCCTGAATGATAACGAGATTAACTTCTGAAAGGTATTTTCATCTTGCTAGATTTCTTCCTCACTCTTGGATAATAGCGAAACCATTTTTTTTCGAATTTGAGATTTTTCATAAAAAGTCTGTACATCTTAATAAACTCCCAGATATTTTCAAATACACAGAAAAAAAGCTTGATCTTGTTCTAGATACGTGAAGTGGCCCGAAAATGGCTTTCATGCTTGAAAATGAATCTGTAAAATCCCCGGCCCACCAATTTAAATTTTAAAATATCTACTTACTAATAATATCAGTGAATGAGTAATCATTGAAAATATTATTTCAGACCGAGTATATTCTATTGATATTTCATAGAGAGCCGAACAAGGTGTTCTACCCTGCAAAAGATGAAGTGGCAAAGGACCACTTAGTAATAACTAATACAAATCACAACTATGCACTAGCTTCGCCGCCATACTACATACTAAAAAATTGTAGGGCTTACATTAATTTTTTTTTGATGGGAAGTGTTTTTGTACGATTAAACATTTGAGAGCTATGAAAGGTTGAAACTTTTCCTAGAGATCAATTACCCTAATACCAAACTGATATTTTTTGGCACTCGACGCGCGTTTCTCTAACAGGGTTAGCATCTTCAGGGGAAGAAAATTTTTGTTATATTATTTTGTTGATATATTTGAAATATATAAGATTATCATATTTTGTGGTACCGTAGACAAATGATATAACTCATTACCTAGTTTTTTTTCAATTTCTTTATTTAACGTCGGCCTATTTCCGCTACCAAGGCAAATCACCGACGCTGGTGAGCACACTTCCCCCAACCGGAAATTTTGCCAAACCCTGTGGTATTCCAACCAGAGGTAGGGATCTTTAACGAGCCCAACATCCATGTACTCGGGACCGGCGGCTTTACGTCCCCTCCGAAGCACGGCATATCCTCAATATATCTTGTGTTCATTGATATATTGCCTGCGAGCTATGATATGCTATTTTGCTGCAGCTGTATGGGCTTTCGACACAATATTTCCCTGCATGGTCATCCATCCAAATACTAACCGCGCTCGGCGTTGCTTAACTTCGAATATCGAATGACTGTCATTCAACCTGAAGAGCTGGGCCATGCCCCTCATTACCAAAATAGAATGTGTAGTTTTTATTTATGTAAGTGAAGAAACGAAAGGAGGAACGTCAAAGGTTTGAGCCCAATCTTAATTCAACTAGAATACTTCTCATAAAGAATTAAATGTGGTGACTCAATTGCAGACATCGAGATGGTAAAAAAATGGGTTATTGACAGAAGATATATGTTGGTTAGACGTAACAAAGAAAGAAAGTGCCAAAATTCCCTATTTGGTATACGTAGAAATACAGCTAATTGCTCCATGAGTACGCAATTTTTTCTATCCAGTGGTATGATGGAGGTGAAGTATTGCTTCTTCATCTCAAAGACGTGCCATGACGTGTGTTTCATATATGGAAAGGACAGGTAACTCTAGAAGAAGAAAGTAAGGAGATACTTCTGAGCGCGAGTGATAGAATGGAACGATGATATATAGCAAAATATTAGGAATCTATGTGCTTGTCTTCACCATCGTTCACTTACTGACAGTTTGAAAGTTCACCAAGAAAAATAATTGCTGTGGAGAACACATTGAAGTAGATAACATGAATAACGCCTAGTGCAGGTGCGAAAAACACTTCACTCGTTTGAGAGGAAAGAACTGAAGAATGCAGCTCGAGTACGAAAATGAGTCGGTCAATATTTGGATCTGATTTTCAATGCTATAGTTAAAATAATACAGTCGAGTGGATTTGCAAAAATGCAAAATGGAATAATTGATTCGCAGTCACAAGTACGGGGAAGACATATTTTTGGTGAAACAGCTCATACATCGACCAAATGTTCGAAAAATGCGGGTTACAAAATACTGAATAGGACATGTTCGATTTCAAAGATAATATACACATTACTTACCTATATAAATATTAATAACCGTTAAAAATTAGTTAACTGGATTTTAATGTTCTTTTGATTTTTGATGGTCTAAGTTACTCATCAAAGTACAATTATTGGCTTCAGGTTCGGGAAGTAGGGGTACATATAAACAGTAGTATACATATGAACTACCTAACGGATCGTGAGACAGAAATAATTATTCTCATTTAGCAAATATCAAATCAAAAAATTCTTTAAAATCATCCATCCCCCACCTAAAAAAACAATGTGAGCTGAAACACATTTTCGGTCCATTTTTCAAAAATTGAACTCTTTGGTAATGAACATATGTTCGAGTTTCTGCTCATTTGTAAACTGGAATAACTCTTGAACGGAATACATTGAAACAAGAAGATTTTTTTCTCCTGGTGTTCATATAATATACCGTTATCCATAATCTATTGATAAAAGATAAAATAGAGGTTGGAGTTCTTCAAATTTTATTTTGATCTTATTGTTACTTCACTATTCGGAAATACTATACAATTATATAGTTTTGCTGACTCTGTAGGTCTATTCGTTAAAATAAATTCTAAAACAGATCATGTACTGTTTTTTTTTTCCTTAGCAGCTATTATTTTCCCAAGAAATACTGTTTAAAAAAAATCACCTGAATGTAATGAGTTTTTCAGTATGATTACTGACAACAGAAAAACATTTTCCAGTTGATTTCTCAAAAACTGAACTTTTTGGTAATGAACATATTTTCGAATTTTCGCTGATTTATGGAATGGGGTAAATCTTAAACGGAATCTTTCGAAACTAGAGTAACTCTAGAATATTTTCTCCTGGTGTTCATATATTATGACCTTATAAATAATCTGTTGATTATTATTAAAGATAATATAAACTGGAATAAAATCGAAGATAAAGGCTGGAATGTTTTCAATTTTACTTGAATCTCATTGCTTGTTTACTATTCTATTACATAACTTTGCAAATTCTCCAGTTCTGTGCGTTAGAATGAATTTTCAAACAGATGATTGACTTCTATAAAAGAGTCATTTTATTCGTTAACAAATATATTTTCCAGAAATATTGTTTTCGAAAAATGCTTCAATTGGGGGAAATCAGTTTTTCAGTATTTTAAATATCGAAACAAAATAAACAGAAGTTTTTTCCAACATTTTATGATTTTTATCAGTTCCTAAAATGGAGAAAATATTTCCTGAATTATTATTATTATAATATCTATATCATTGAAATTTCGAGATTTTTTCTCATATCTCCCGAACTTGTATGATTCATAACTCAATTATATCCTCTCTCTAGTCACACTCATCTATAACCCTCGAAAGGAAAACACTAATGAAATCAAAATTCAATTCAGCAAGTTTTTTCCAACAATTTATGATTCATATTATTTAGTTTCTTTCTGTATTTCAACACGCAGTATTTATTTTTTAATAATTATAGTCTCTTTCTAGAGATTGCCCACATCTTCAGTTATGTTCAGGGTATTCCTGGGACGTTCAGGGTATTTCTGGGGCATTCCAAAAGTGGTACATTTCAAAGAAAAAAACTGTCCCAACTGCTCCAACTCATTTGGAACCATGTTCCATGAGGACGCGAACTAGCCTATTTATTTGATATATATCTATTTTTCGAACTGAGGTATTATTAGTTACATGAGTCAGTCAGAGTAAGGAGAAGGTAATCATTCAACTGGAGGTTCATACATGTTTTTATTATGTTCTGTACCTTCTAGTCAGCCAGTGTCACTACAAAACTAGAAGCAGGGTTGATTCCAGTGGCGAGCTGTGAAACGGAATTAAGAGATTGACTGAAAACTGATAACCTTAAAATAAAATTGATGAATGTTTTTTTTGTATAAGTGACTTGGAAAAATAGATTTATTTTGTAGGAACTTTTTTATAATGATATACATATGGACTGTTGACTTTAAACTATTGAAAGATGCTTGGCGACGCAACGGTTTGTCACCGATTCTATAGACTACATCCATGAGTCTGCTGAGTTTACAACTTGGTTATCTGGATACCTCTTGTTGATCAATAACTTCAGCCCATTGGTCGTAGTACTGTGCTTTCCACTTGCCAAAAAAGGTTTTCAGGGGCTCTCAGCCTGTAATAAAATGAGTTATTAAATTGGTGAAAAAAAACTCACATCTACTTTGTCCCTTAATTATTTCGCCGAATCCGGTACAAACATTTATTCGTCAACATGCCACCGAGTACAGACAGACGTATGTGATCAGTGCGCTGACAATTTTACTGTTAATTCCAAGTATATCGTTTGTGATTATTGTGAAAAATCTTATCATGTCCACTGTGCTAAAGTTAAGGACCAACTAATCAAGCTAAAACAAGACAGTGCAAATATAAAATGATTTTGTAATGACTGCCACTCAAACAAAGCAGAATCAATGAAAACAGTTGATGAAAAACTGAAACTGGAAAACGAGCTGTTGAAGAAATTATTGTGTGAAAAGGATGAAAAGTGCAATTTGTTATACGATACAAATAAACTATTGAAACGAAACATAATGCTTCTAGAGGAAAAAGTGAGAGAAACTGTGACCAACAAAAAATTAACAGATAAAATTCCAAATAAACGTTCGCATATACAAGCAGAAAAAATGCCAACCTTAGTCATATATTCCTAATGAATATACCCATTGTAATAATCCAAGTGTTTACCAGAGCTCGTAGACGCTGAGTTTGCATTATATTCCTTATATAAACGCGAGAACGCATCATTGTTCGATTTTTACGTTTGATCCAGCACAGCTACCGAGCAATTGTATTCATTTTAAAAATAAACGAAATTTTTAAAAAACCAAATCGTTGCCCAGCAACTTTAATTGGCGCAGTCGGTAGGATAGTGGAAGTGTCCCTTCATCGAGAAAACACGTCAGCCCAGCTGTTAGTCCGCTATTCGAAGAAACAAGAAGGAGTTGGCGACCTTTGGTGAATCCAAGCTGATCATTCTGAAGTCCCCTAGAGCTGCTACGTCGTACCATCACGGTGAGTCGAGTATCCTCTTTGTACTTCCTGATTTGTTTATCATAAACATTTCGAAGGAGCTTAGGTTAAGGAAAAACGAACAGAAAACAAAACAGAGTGATACAGATCACTCAAACCACAGTTTTTGTGTGATACAGATCAACAAAAACAAAACAAGAAACAAACAAACCAACCAAGTACAAACAAATTAGAGTAGAGTAAAATACCAAGTTTCAAAGTGAATTGTTGAGTAATTTTACAAGTAGATTTAAGAAAAAACCAAATAGATTTGGAAAATATATAACCTATTTATTTTATGACCAATATTGATAACTTAATTGAATCATTTTCATCATTGAACGTTTCAAACATGGCCCAAGAAATTAATTATACATTGTTCAAAATTCATTCAGATACCATTCCTACTTTCGATGGTTCCTCTGAAAATCTTGAAATTTTCATAAATGCTGTTGATAAATTTCATACTAGATATCATGGTAATGACCAAATTCTCAACCAATGTATTGTAAGCATTATTTTAAGTAAATTAAAAGATAGAGCACAACTATTGATCAGTTCACGAACGGAATTAAATACCTGGCTATTGATTAAAAATGAATTAAGAAACACTTTTGGTGATAGATTGAGCCTTGATAATTTAGAACAAAAACTTTTCACTTTGATACCAAATAAAAATGAACACATGTTAGATTTTGGAAAACGAATTCAAGTTTTACGTAGTAAACTTATTTTCAAAATAAATCTAGATCCTGATATGGATCAACCAACAAAAATAATTCATATTAGACAATATGAATCCCAATCATTGAAAGTATTTTTACGAAATTTAAACATTCGACTACAAGACAAAATCTTAGTTCAACATCCAAATTCATTGGAAGAGGCTATGAACCTAGTACTCGAAGATGAAAACTTCAGACAAATACAAAACATGACTTTACAAAACCAACAACCCCAAAAGTTTCCAAAACCTCAAACTGTACAACAACAATTTTGCCAACAACCACAATTTATTCAACAACGCGTACAACCGCAACATTCTCAACAATATGGCATGATACAGAATCATGTACCACAATTTCAACTACATTATCAAAATGGCATGATACAGTCTCATGTACGAAATCAATTTCCAAGCCAACCTATAGCGATTAAACCTCAAGCTATAAATCAAAAATTTCCAACTAACAAACAAGTATTTGGTCCTCCACAAAACGTCTGGAAACCAAAGAATAAACAAACTAATACACCGGTTGAACCGATGTCAACCACTTCTCGAAATCCAACAATGATTAAACCAAATAATAACATTTTCAAAAATAACCCTTATATGAGAAGAAATTTTATAAGCGAAGAACTAAATAACCAAGATTGTGATATAACACCCCAGTTATATTCCTATAATACACAACAATTGTTGAACCATCAAATTAGTTCACAATTTGAAAACAATATACCCGATCAAGACGATTTTGACTTTGAAAACTTTAATACAACTTTTGACGAAGTTGATGAATCACCAGACAATGAAATTGAGACAAATTTTTTTACAATCTGCCTCAAATGAACGAGATCACATAATAGAGTTACATTCAGCAGTAGTAAACGGGCTACCGTATATAAAAATACAAAATCCACCTATAAAATTACTTATTGACACAGGATGTCATACTTCCATGCTGAGACCCTCTATTGCAGAAAAGTATTACCCAGAACGAATTTTTAAAGAACCTTCACAGTTAAAAACATCATTAGGAGAAAAAACTATTTCCTATAAAGGACTTATTCCAGCCTTTCCTGAATTTAAGAGTAACCACATGATAGAATTTTTATTATTTCCTTTTCATGAATTCTTTGACGGAATACTAGGATTGAAAGAATTAAAACATCTCAATTTAAGAATTGATTTTAAAAACCAAATACTACAGTCAGATTATGTTGAAATACCATTCTTTTATAGACAACCCCACGAAACACAATATACTTTTGAAATACCAGCTTTTGAAAGTATTGTACAAAAATTCCCAGTTGAAATTCAACAAGGAGAAATTCTAATTCCAAAATTACAATTTAACAATTTAGATGTTCCAGAAACAATAACTTTTGCTGAAAACTTTCGAGCAAGATTTGAAATATATAATAATACTAATAAAACTATTGCAGTAACATTATTTGAACCTTTTCCTTGTAATCCAATACATGAAGAAAACTTTGAATTTTATCACGCAGAAGACTTATTACCAAAAATAAGCCCCTGTAAACAAAAGAAAATCTCGAAAAAAATTCGAACAGATCACATGAACAAAGAAGAAAGAGACGCTATATTAAAGCTATGTAATAAATATAGTGACATTTTCTATGACGAAAATAAAACGCTTAAATTCACTAATGTGATTGAACATGAAATAAAAACATCAGATGAAATTCCCATTCATACAAAGTCATATAGATTTCCTCATTGTCATAAGCAAGAAGTTCAAAAACAAATCGACAAAATGTTAAAAGATGGAATTATTAGACCTTCAATATCTCCATGGAGTTCACCTATTTGGATAGTTCCCAAAAAACTAGATGCTTCAGGACAAAAAAATGTAGAATCGTAGTGGATTATAGAAAAGTGAATGAAAAAACTATTGATGATAGGTACCCTATAACAAACATTGACGATATTCTTGACATGCTAGGCAAATGTCAATATTTTTCAACTTCAGACTTAGCATCTGGATTTCATCAGATTGAAATGAATCCAAATTCAATTCAAAAAACAGCTTTTAATGTTGAAAATGGACATTACGAATACCTTCGTATGCCCTTTGGTTTAAAAAATGCTCCAGCAACATTCCAGAGAGTAATGGATTATGTTTTACGCGATTTACAAAATAAAATCTGTCTTGTATACATTGACGACATTATAATTTTTTCTACATCTCTTCGAGAACATATTTGCAATCTAAATAAAGTTTTTCAAAGACTACGTGACGCTAAACTCACTGTTCAGCTAGACAAATCTGAATTTTTAAGAAAAAATGTTGAATTTTTAGGACATATAATAACTCCGGAAGGAATAAAACCAAATCCCAATAAAATAAAAGCAATACAAAATTTTCCTTTACCATCAACAGCCAAAGAAATCAAATCATTTCTTGGATTGTTAGGATATTACAGAAAATTTATTAAAAATTTTGCAGATATAACTAAACCTTTCACTAAATGTTTGAAAAAAGGAGAAAAAATTATACACACTGACGAATTTATTAAAACTTTTGAAAAATGTAAAGATCTTTTAAGTAATGAACCAATTTTGCAATTTCCTGATTTTTCAAAACCTTTCATACTAACGACAGATGCTTCAAATATAGCTATTGGTGCTGTCCTTTCACAAGGAACCCTAGGCAATGATAGACCTATCGCCTATGCTTCACGAACTTTGAATAGTTCAGAACAAAATTATTCAACAATTGAAAAAGAACTTTTAGCAATTGTTAATTTCACAAAATACTTTAGACCTTACTTATTCGGACGTAAATTTTCCCTGATAACCGATCATAAACCACTTGAATGGTTATTTAACTTGAAAGACCCAAGTTCAAGACTTGTAAGATGGCGACTTAGACTAGAAGAATTCGATTATAAAATCCTATATCGAAAAGGAAAACAAAATAAAGTTGCAGATGCTTTATCTCGTATAGAAATAAATCCTATTGAAACTCAATCACTTGCAGTTAATATTGACCCACAAGAACATAGAATTGAAGATGACTTCCCTGAATTATTTGACCCAACTTATCAAATTCCTCAACTCTCAGAAAGTGATCTAAATGTTCTAGATGATATAAATGAACTAATTAAGAATGAAACAGAAAAAGAAACAAAAGTAGAGAAAAAGAAAATAAACATCATTTCGGACATTCAAATTCATCCACCTACAAAAAAGAAAAAAGATGAAGAATCTTTAGAGACTGAACACTCAAGTGCAGAAAATCCAGTTCTTGAAATACCGATTTCAGAACAAGAATTAAATAAATTTCAAAATCAGATTTTCCTTCGTTGTAGCCGAGATGCTATTACACCACGAGTAACAATACAGAAAATATTCGATAAAACTAGACTTAATATAGTTTTACCCTACCAAAATTTCCAACAAAACTTGGTAGATACAATAAAAAAAACATTTAAAACCAAAACATACATATGGCATACTAATTCAAGAGGAATTACAAACAATTGTAGTTTCAACTATTCAAAATTACTTCAAAAATTCTGCATTCAGATTGATCCAAAGTAATATTTTACTCAAAGACATAACCAATAAAGAAGAACAACAAGAAAAAATAAAATATCATCATGAAACTAAAACTATACATAGAGGAATTAATGAAACGAAATCAGCCCTCTCACGAAAATATTATTGGCCTAATATGATAACTGATATACGTGATTATATCAATACCTGTGAAGACTGTCAGAAATCAAAATATGAAAGACACCCATATGAAATAAAATTCAAACCAACACCTATCGGAGAATATCCTTTCGAACATATTTATATGGATATCCTATCGATAAATAAAACAAAATTCTTAACATTAATTGATAGTTTTTCACGTTTCGCTCAAGCATACCCTATTCAACCTAATGCATTGAATATTATTGATGGAATTTTAATATTCTTTTCACACTACGGAATACCTTCGAAAATCACATGCGACTCAGGCAGTGAATTCAAAAATAAAATCGTTGAAGATTTTTGTGAAAAACATAACATAAAATTACATTATGTAACACCCAAAAATCCTAATAGTTATAGTCCAATTGAAAGACTTCATTCGACATTACTAGAAGAAATAAGAATATTGAAACAAGAATTTCCACAGAGATCAATATCATCTCACATGGTGTATGCAATTTTAGGGTATAATAACACAATTCATTCGGCAACTAAATATACCCCATTTCAAATTATTAAAGGAAACTTAAACCATGGAAACCCACTTGATATAACCACAGAAAAAATAATGACTGACTACCTAGAGAAACATGACAGAAACATAAAAATAATAAATGGTATGATAAAAACAAACAACGAGAAAGCAAAAGCATCTCTAGAAAAAGTTAACATAGAAAGGAAAGAACCCCCTGAAATCAATCTTGACCAACAAGTCTATTTGTATGACAAACAGAGAAGTAAAACAACACCCCTCTAGAGCTGTTGAACCAATAGAAAATGAGGATATTAAATTAAAAACTCGTAAAGCAACCTATCATAAACAACAACTGAAACCTCAACGAATTGTTTCAGATGCTACTACAAATGATACTCCTGATATGCATTATAATGACAAAAGGACAACAGATCAAGTTGAAGACTCTGACTAACCCAATTCTTCCTTTTTCCCTTGGACAAGCAAGAATTACCTTCAACAAACATACTTAAATCAAATTTTTAGACTTGACCAAATTTGATAAACCTATACAACGTATTAGAGACAATTCAAAAACAATTGAAAATCTAGTCTCTATTAAAGACGAATTATATCCTCAACTTCAACATATGCATGAACATTTGGACTATCTCCTTGAACAAATTATGAATAAACTCAATAATATCAAACCTCAAACATATAAAAAACATAAAAGAGGACTCATAAATGTAGGAGGTAGAATTCATTAATGGCTGTTTGGCACTTTAGATGATGAAGACGGTGAAAGATACGATAATGCTCTTGCAACACTGTCCGAAAATCAAAACAATTTACATCATGATTTGAAAAATTATTTATCTATAACTCATGATTTCATGAATGAAACAGTTAAAAATTTAAAGAAAATATCAAGCAATCAAAAATTGATTCAAAAACAAATTAAAAGTATTGTTCAAAGCTTGAATAAGTATACATTATTTCTACGATTACAAAATTCACTAGATACAATGATTATTGATAGTCAAAACATGCTATCTCTCTTAAATAATATCGAAGATTCAATATTCTTCGCTGAACTCAATATAGTTTATAGTACTATATTATCAATTGATGAATTAGAAAAATTAACAAAAATAATGTTTTCTCTTTACAAAAATGGATTACCAGTTTTCGAAAATACTCAATCGTATTATAAATTATTAAAAACATAAATTCGTTACAGTAATGAAAGAATTCTGATCATTGTTCATTTTCCGATCCTCCAGGAAAACGTTTATGAGATTTTCCATTTCTATCCTATCCCTATATCCAATAAAACCATTTTACCCTTGAAACCTCATATAATATTGAACTCGACATATCACCATTATGCTGATGAAACCTGCATCAGAATTGAAAATAGTTGTATCCAGTACATCGAAAATCTAATTTCGAATAACGACTGTATTCCTGAAATTCTCATGGGACAACGTTCTATCAAATGCCAAACAACAGACATCCAAATTCAACAGGACATCGTTGAACCAATCACCAATGCATATCTCATTGCTATACCATTCAAGCAAATTTATATTGAAAAAGTTTGCCAAGAGAATGGTTATGAGGAAATCAATCAACCTAAACTTATATACATCCCTTATCATTGCAAAGTGAAAATTAATGGTGATGTATATAGTAATGACGCCCCTACCATTAAAGAAACACCGCTTCAACTACCACAACTAGATACTCTCGAGGCACCCTCAAGAGGAAATCTACCCCTGTATACTCTAGGAAAAATCAACCTAGATGACCTGAGCCATCTCCAGAAGATAGCCGAAAAGACGCAACTACATAGCCTACAACGACCAGAAGAAAATTCTTCACAGTATATTTTATATTCAATATGTATAATTTTTATTGTTCTCTAATTACTGTTTATTTTCAGACGACAGATATTCAAGTCAATAAGATTATTTTCAACTCGATATTCAACTCGAGATAATGACATTCAATTAGAACCAAATCGTTGTTCTGAAAATAACACAGACGTATTATTTTCATCTTAAGGATGGAGGAGTCATATATTCCTAATGAATATACCCATTGTAATAATCCAAGTGTTTACCAGAGCTCGTAGACGCTGAGTTTGCATTATATTCCTTATATAAACGCGAGAACGCATCATTGTTCGATTTTTACGTTTGATCCAGCACAGCTACCGAGCAATTGTATTCATTTTAAAAATAAACGAAATTTTTAAAAAACCAAATCGTTGCCCAGCAACTTTAATTCCTTGGTCAGTGACAACGCAGTAAGGGGAACTCCCAACTCAATGGAAACAAAAGATGAATCATCTACAAAAACATATTCAGGACCGTCGTCAGCAAAAATAAGCAGTCTTGAAGAAGCCTATTCAAATAAAATCAATGAACACTTGACATAGTCAGTGGGCATACTTGAAGACTGGCGTTAAATCAAATCATCTTTCGAACAATCTGTTCAGGCCAGTCTCAAATTACCTACACAGTAGGTTTCGGCTGGCACCTGTCAGAAAACAACTACTCCCCTGGCTAATACCACGAAGGGCATTGAATTATATCCGACCAGGTGCCAGTGCAGGTTTCTTCACTGAAGTAAATCCTGCATTTGCTTTCGTCGATACAAATGAAGGAATTGATTTTCAATTATAGGGACGGACACACTTGCAGACCGGTCTCGGGCTATTTGGCCACTCGTCAGTGCAAGGCAGTGCCATCACCAACATAAAGTCGAAGATTTCCCATAATTAAAGATCAAACTCCTACACGAGTATCAAGTCCCGGCCAAAGCTGATGCGAACAACGAAGTTATTACGCCATCTACCAATGGACGAGGTATTCCAAAAGCAAACCGAATTCGCCCATTCCTCCTGCGAGGAAAATGTAAGAACACTTGACATAGTCAGTGGGCATACTTGAAGACTGGCGTTAAATCAAATCATCTTTCGAACAATCTGTTCAGGCCAGTCTCAAATTACCTACACAGTAGGTTTCGGCTGGCACCTGGCCGAGGCTTGATACTCGTGTAGGAGATTCATTTTTAATTATGGGAAATCATCGACTTTATGTTGATGATGGCACTGCCTTGCACTGACGAGTGGCCAAATAGCCCGAAACCGGTCTGCAAGTGTGTCCGTCCCTATAATTGAAAATCAATTCCTTCATTTGTATCGACGAAAGCAAATACTGTAAAGTCTATGGAAATAAATATTTTTGTATTTGTATTTGTATTGTAAATGCAGGATTTACTTCTGTGAAGAAACCTGCACTGGCACCTGGTCGGATATAATTCAATGCCCTTCGTGGTATTAGCCAGGGAAGTAGTTGTTTTCTGACAGGTGCCAGCCGAAACCTACTGTGTAGGTAATTTGAGACTGGCCTGAACAGATTGTTCGGAAGATGATTTAAAATCAATGAGATAATCACTTTGGCGAAAGATAAAACTGATGAAGAGGGTTTTCAAGTAGTTGCCAATAAACGTCACAATAGAAAGAAAATAATCAAAACAACAATGGGAGAAAATAAAACGAACGAAGAATTCGGAGTCGAAAGAAAAGTATGGCTTTATCTTTATAGGATCAAGAGACACATAACATCTGAAAAAATCGAAAGCTATATCAAAGAGCAGCCGACTTTTGGAGATGCTTCGGTAGTAGTGAAGGAACTGCCAACCAACGAAAACCAGAGCAAATGTTTTATGTTTGGTATTGATTATGAGCATAAGGAAGAAATATATAAACCAAGCATATGGCCAAGAAGTGTTGCCTTTAAACGTTTCAATTTCCAAATATTTCGGAATTATCAGAGATCCGAGGATTTTTGAAAGACATACCATGTAATAAAATAGAAAAGAAAAAACTAAACACATCAAATCATTTCATCAGAACGTGCAGTCCTTAAGAAATAGTGTTCCACAGCTAGAAGAATTGTTGAACGAAAATGAAAATTGTCTATTTCCATGCGTGACCGAACATTGGAAGACCGAAGACCAACTTAAAATCATCAAACTGAAGAATTTCGAGCTAGCATCATTTTTCTGTCGAGCTTCAAATAAACATGGAGGTTCAGCAGTTTACTGCAGAAAAGGAGTGAAATATAAATCCAGGAAAAATCTAAATAAACTATCAGTGAGTGATCAGTTTGAAATAGCAGCTATTGAAGCTACTGTTGGTGAGTGCAATATGATTATTGTCTCAATCTATAGACCATCGGGTGCACCTACCGATATATTCATGTCAAAAACAGAGGAGCTTTTGATAAAAAATTTTCAAGAAAACAAACCCACCTTCATAGCAGGTGATTTCAATGTGGAATTGAGAGACATAAATATAACAGGTGAAGATGTGCTATCACTTTTCCGGTCATTCAATCTCATTCAGACTATAACTAGCCACACCCGAGTAACACATAATTCAAGCAGCTGCATTGATAATATATTCACAAATTATGATGATTCATATGAAGCAGTAGTTGTGAAAACGCATATCTCTGACCACTATGCACAAGGTATTACATTTTCTGTTGAAACATTGAAAGAAAATTTGTACATTTACCGTAGAAATTTTGGTGAACAAAACAAAAAAATGTTTAGTGATAAATTGAAAAATGAAGATTGGACTGAAACGTATAGTCATAGTGCCTCATTAGTTGATTATAAATGGCAGTCCTTCATGAGTATCAATATCTTCAATGGATGTTTTCCTATCAAATATATGAAAAATCGACTACCTGCTTATAAAAATATCGAGAAAAATGAAGATTCAAGCGAATGTAAACAAAGATTAGATTTATTATTAGTTTTGTCAAGGAATGAACCAATTTCAAAGAACAATATAATACAACTAAACGGAAATATAACGAATTACTAATCAAGCCCAAAAAAGATATCTATCATGAAAAATTGAAAAAATCAGACAATAAAACGGAATGTATGTGGAGTTTTTGCAATGAACTCACAGGTAGAGATAAAAACTCAGATTGTCGAATTGAAAGGAATCCCCAAGATGTGGCAGAAGAGTATAATACATTTTTATTGAATGTCATTCCTAAGATGATCGAAAAGAGTCCAGATGTACCATTCCAGTGCGATATACTGAAAACAAGCAATCTCTTTATCTGAAACCTCTCTCTACAGAAGATCTATTAGATTTGTCTCGTAAGCTCAAGAATAAGCAGAGCAGTGGGGATGATGAAATCCCAATATATCTTGTAAAAGAAAATATTCCACATATAAAGGAAGTACTTACTTATATAATTAATAATTCTATGAAATTTGGTATATTTCCTGAACGACTTAAGTTGCCTCTAGTGAAACCAATACATAAAAATAGAGATATAGAACTCATGGAGAACTATCGACCTATCAGTCAGCCTCCTAGTTTCTCAAAGTTATTCGAATTAGCATACTCTACACAACTAATAAACTTTTTCAATGAATGTCAAATCTTTAGCAAATATCAACATGGATATATTCAAGGAAGATCTACAACATCGGCAATTTTTCAATTTACTCAACAAATATTGAACTTCATGGAAAATAAATATTTATCTTTGGGAATGTTCTTAGATCTTTCCAAAGCATTTGATTGCCTAGACAGACCACTCTTGTTGCATAATATGGAAGAGTATGGTATCAGAGGGAATGCTCTGAGATGGGCTAGTTCATATCTTACTGGCAGGACTCAGAGAGTTTCAATCAAAAATGAAGGAAAAACTTACAAATCGCAGATACTTCCATCAAAAATTGGAATACCACAAGGGAGCATCCTTGAGCCGATATTGTTCATAATATTCACGAATGATCTGTGTACAATGAATATCGGTATTGACAAGTTTATAACTAATTACGCAGATGATACCAATCTATTGACGGGTGGAGAAAACTTTCCAGAAATAATCCATTATGCCAATAATCTCTTTTAGAAAACAAAGCAGGTGGTTTCACAGAAATAAATTAATTCTTAATGAGTCAAAAACCAACGTAGTACTGTTTCGTCCGATACAGCTAAGGTTAGAGTGTACGTCAATAAAAATAGATTGAATAGATAGGAACTTAACCCCAATGGCAAAGTTTCTAGGTCTTCATATTAATGAAAATCTCAACTGGTCAGAACACATAGAAAAACTCACAGTAAAAGTTAATAATGTACTCTATGCTATAAGATCACTTAACAAATATCTTCACTTGAACTCAATGAAAACAATATATATTCCAATTTCGAATCGAGGGCAAAGTACGGAATCTTGTTTTGGGTAATCAGTCACGATGTCCAGAAAATATTTGTAATTCCAAAAAGAACTTTACGAGTTATATTAAACATGTCATATAGAGATTCATGTAGAGGGATGTTTAGATCAAATAACATATTGACGATATATGCTATCTATATATATACGAGTGCTTATTATATCTTTTCAATAATAGAGAATTGTTCATTGATCATATTCCACATCATTATCAAACGAGAACCAAAAACATTATGTACCCAAATCATAGACTGTCAATAACAGAAAACAGCCCACACTATATGTGCATAAAGTTTTTCAATAGGTTGTCTGACCGACTCAAGACTATCAATAGTATGAACAAATTTGAAAAAGAGATTAAAATATTACTCATAGAAATAGAACCATATAACTTGAATGAATATCTGAATAGCAGGATTGAAAATTGAAGTATTTATTAATATGTGACGTCCATTCCACTCTGTGTTCTCTTTGCTATTGTCGTACTGTGAACATATTTTTGGAATAAAGATTATTATTATTTTTATTTTGATTTTCTCTCAATACATTGTGCCAGAGAGTACCCAAGGAGTATCCCATATTCATGTCCTTATAGTTTAAGCAACAAGTTCATTTTCTGAAACATTTGCATCTCCGATCGAAAATATTGCATGAGTTATTAACAAATGCATTACAAATAAAAAACGGGTTTTGTTTCTTTGCAAATATTTCGAGAAGTTTTGCAAATATCCGAAACACAAATAAGGTCTCAGAAGAGGAGAAAATTTTCTACAAAAATTCGGAACTACCGAAAACCTACCTCAAATCATTACACGTTTGCCAAGTGATTAGCTCCCGTTTCCAAAAAAAAATATTGATTCTTCGCACTAACTTTGAGACTACTTTTTAAGACATAAATGAACAAGAAAAATACCGAAATTTGTACATTTGTTATTTTTTTGTAAAATGGGAGATTTTCATATTCTAAAAATTCGCGTAAAATCATATCTATTGGATAAAAGGTCAGAACAGATTCCCATGAGAAAAAAAATAATTCTGAAATTTATAAACATTGCAGAGTAAATGAATGCTGGGCAGCGCTGTTGCGAAAATTTATGTCAAAAATTCCCTTTATACGAAAAAAATGAGTTTCTGATCAGATTTTTGCAAGCATCTCAACAACTGTGTTCAGCTCTTCTTTGCAGCGACAAGTTAACGGCAGCGACAGAAATTAGTTCAACGCTTGTTCAAAACATATTTATATAAAAATCTCCAGGGATTAAAAGTTAATTTTTGACAAATTGGTTTCGCGGCCGAGGTTTTTAGTATAACTACTTTTCTTCGGGTTTGAAGGCCGTCGTTATTTGGAATTTCTTCCTAACGTTTCGCTAGCGCGAGTGGCCAGCTTCTTCAGAGGCTTACTCATTTTCGATGACTGACTGAGTCATTGCTACAAGTCATTCAAAAATTCCATTGTAGCAGCAGATGCCGAAGATGATTAAGTCAAATTGAATGTTCCCATAAATTATTTATCGTCTATGGACATATCAACGGGTGTCAAATTTCAAAGACGCTATTGGGACCGTGCTCAGTACGTGGTATAAAGGTTATGGAATCGACTGCAGCGTGCGATGTGGACAAATCGAGCATTTATGTGGGACCGTCTTCAGACGGTCATAATATGTATCGTAAATATTCGTCAATTCTGAGGTTTTGACTTTACTGACGTGACGTGACATTTCTCTATCGGCGCTATTCCATTGAACAAAACTTTCAAGTGAAATATTGGACTAAAGCCATAAGACGTGAGGCGAGATGATGCAGTTATTTGGGTTTGCTCGCAGTGTTGGGTTAATAAAAGGAACACTCCCCATGTACTTCAAACAATTTTTCCGCAATTAACCAATTGCTGATTATATTGCATTTCAGTGCATACTTCACACTACATGAGTGTTGGAGATTTCGCTTGGTGGCGTCAACCTAAGACGCCTAGGAAACCCTGGTGTATCTACTTATACCTGAATAATTTTGGGATAAACTTGGCGAAAACCGATTGCTTGATTTCTGAGATCGCAAAAGCTTCAGATCGCTATTGTAGATGGCGATCAGTCATATACCATATGAAGCTTAATTTTCAGTAGAGAGAAATGTGCAACCGAATATTCTACTACTGTTTATTATTTGCCTACTGAGATTCTGACAGCACTGACAGCCAATCAAATGCGTTTCAGAAAACGTGCATGTAACGTGGAAACCTACCGTTAACAACCTGTCAATACTGTCACCTGCTACCTCTACAAGTTTTTAGTGTTTTTGTTTTTATATCAGTTTGTAGGACAAGACTCTGATTCCGAGAAAATATACTTCACCCATTCACCTGAGAATGTACGACAAGATTCATGCTAATGTATTGAAAGTGATAGACTGTCTTGGAATAGGGGATACACACATCAGTTAAACACTGTTGAGTGCGAAGAAATAATTTCAGTTTTCATTGACAACAATAAACCTCAAAGTTACGTCAATCTGACAAAACCGACATTCGACAGATTTTCGAAAATGCTCATATAACGCCCCCTATACAAAAATTAGAAAGCTTTTGTAATCTTCGATTGTTTTTCGCCAAGAAATTCTAAACAATATCGAATCACTAGATACACCAGGGTTTCCTAGACATCTTACGTCAACCTAACGTTACTAAAAGCATTGTCTAAAAGGTAACCAAGGTAATTTCACGTTGGAGTTCGTGAAATTTTGAATAGAGGTAAGTAGTCTCATACGATATGCTTCCAATTTAAATGGAGACAGTAACTGGAATCTCTCACTGAAGGACACGCTTCCCAATTGTTCCATTACAAAGGACGAGTGGACGAGATTTTTTTTTATAAATCTGGTAAGAAATTGAAAACAGCAGAGTTGTTCATTGAAAGTAGGTATTCTTCATGCTCATAATTTGTATTGAATATATGTCAAGTTAAATAAAGAAACTGTATCACGAATGATTTTTATTATTAACAATAGATTTTTTTCGTTCCTCGTACAGTACCTAGTTTCGAAAAAACATGAATACAAACTCATGTATTTTGTGCGCTAAATACGAATTCAAAGTCGGAACGCGGCGCTCTGATTTCATGCCCCCTACTCTCATTTCACCTTTTTCATATCTTTTTCACTGTTTTTCATTATAAAACACGGGAAAACATTCTCGATACGATTATGAGGTTATATATGAATAACCTAGAACGCGCATCGCATTAAACCTCAATACAGTTTCAGGAATATTTTCCCGAGTTTCATAATGAAAAACGGTAGAAAAATATGAAGAAGGTTAAAGGGGCCATAACTTCGAATAGAGAGAAGAGCGCCTCGTTCTGACCTCGGATTCGTATTCAAGGGCACAAAATAAGTGAGTTTCTACCAGTTTTTTTTTAACTAGGTACTGATCGATAAACAAACCTCCACCAATTTTTTGTTCCTAGTTTTTTCGGGATATCAACCTACCACAATATGAAAAAAAAAATGGAATCAGAATTGAAATCTTTACAAGTGTAATCTACACCTGCCAGAAAACAACTACTCCTGTGGCTAACACCAAAGACATTGAAATATATCCGTCAGCTATCAGTGCAGGACTCTTCACAGAAGAAATTCTTGCACATGCTTTCGACGATACATCTCCCAGAATTGATTTTTAATTTTTGGGACGGGCACACTTGTAGGCCGGTATTGGGCCATTTGACCTCTCGTCAGGCAGTTTTCACCGTGAACACGAAGCAGATGGTTTTCCATAATTGAAAATCACTTTCTAACAAGCAAAATAGGCTGAAGCAAACTCAAATCGACTAATTCCTCGTATAAAGAAACTGCCAGATTGTTCCTCTAAATCAGAGGTGGCTAACCAGTTGATCGTGATCGACTAGTCGATTGAGACTGTTGGTCAAGCGTTCTCGAGTCCGCACACCAAATTGTCGCATATATGGCACACCCGTCTTGTACAAAAGAGTGGTTATGGTCAATATCCATTCGAGTTGTACAGTTGTTTTTTTCTTCGACTAGGTAAATATTTCAGAACTCTTTCATGTATTTTGTTGATAATCAGTTTCAAATATAGAGTATTTTTTCGATATTTATCAAAAACTCTAAGGAAAGAACTACAAATGTCAAATTAAAAATGGTGAAAAAAAAAGGCGGTTTTGGTGAGACTCGAAACTACGACTATACAGTGGATCGTCTCAGAAGGCTTACACTCTAACCACTTGGACTGTACAATTTCAGTTGATTATTGGTGTGAAGAGTAAATGTAGGTCCTTCAATTCCTCACAAAAAACCATCAATTTCATCAATTCAAATTTGACTCAATGAACTAGAAAATATTTCAGATATAATTACATTTATTCAAAAAAATAGATCTGTTCTAAATTATTTGATTCATAGCTAGTCTTCAATTGTGCTTACAGACCATGACAAATTTTTGTTTCCCTATACAAGGAATAACAAGGAAAACTTGCATTGATCGGACAATACAATTTCAATGGTATTAGCCAAAAAAAAAAATTGAAAAAATTATAATCATAACTCGAACAGAGATGACATCGAAAAATATGAGTAGACCAACAAAGGCGCAACTGAAGAAGAAACTCGGCGTATCTGAGATTTTCTTGCCAATAGCCATATCAAGCTTTTACATAATTCTTTCCAATCTTTACTTGCTGACTGCATATCACAAACTATTATCGAGAAATCCTTCTTTGAGACATGAGTAACTAACCAATGGGAAGAGCAGTCATTAACTTTTGAGCTCAACTTGGTTATCTGGTCGGGATGTTGTGCTATTTTCTCAGGTTCCTTTTCTACAAGCGACAAACAATTTGAGGTTTATATTTGATATATTTTATTGTGGGATTGTCTTCGCCTTGACTAGGCCTATGTTCGAGTTCATCCTTGAAGTCCTTCAGTTCCCGTTATTGGCTTGGAGTTGAGTTTGATTTGAGATTACTTTTAGGATATTTCGTTCGATCCGAATTTTGCTTTGCCTTCAGTGACGTCAGAATTATATTATATCCTCAGTTTCAACCGAAAAGTTTTCAAAGAAATGTTGTGATGTCAGCAGGGTTGTTACCGTTCTCTGGAATTCTTGTTATGATCAGATTTCTTTCACAGCCCAGCTGATTCTTCATTTCATGAAACAGAAACGAAACTGGTTTCATTCAACTGTTGTTCCAGGTCATGAACTTTTTTTGTCAGAGTCGAATTTTTTTTTTTCTGTATTTGCATAAGTTGCATAAGGTGGAAGACATCGGATTTTGCAACTAGCAATATTAGCATTGCAAGTTGCACCAGCTTCACTAGTACTGTTTTGTTTAATTGAAGTATCAAAATGATTGATTATTGGTGTGGAGAGTGAATGTAAGTCCTTCAATTCCACACAAAAAAAACATCTGAATGAATGATACAACTTGGATTTCGTGTTTGTAGATAGACAGATTAGAATTGTGACGTTTCTACAAGGTTTTCCCTAGTAACCAGATATTTTGTTTTCTGTTACTGGGAGTTATTGAATCCAGATTCCGACGATACAGGCATGCGATGGAAGTCTTACCTTTGGGCAGGTCCACGTACATACTTTGTTGTTCGCTATCTCTTTCATCGACAGAGTCAATATGCCTGTATGAACAAGCAAAACAGCTGATTACTTTACGACGCCGACGGTCACCTATTTTAATATGACACACTGCTCAGGGCAACATAATACGAATGGTGACAGAAAGTTTGGAGAAAAAAATTTGAGGATGTGAAAACACTTTCGAACATTGAAACAATCGCTTGATTTTGGCGGTTTTATGCAGTGACTCACTTTCAGGATGAGATGATACAAGTTTCATACTTATCAGTTGATTCGATGTTGGACGAGATTCTCTTTTATAAATAATTCTTCTTTCTTTCAAAAGTTATTCGCCTTCTTTCGATCATCCTTCCAGAGATGGTTCCATGATTCCTCGAAAAGTGAGTATGAGTTCTGCTGGAACTTGTTGGCCACTGAAGATTGAGGGCTGCTATTCAATTTTTTTGGGAATTTTTGCAACAGGTTCGCATACTCCGATGCCCTGCCCCTTCTCGAGTGTTATCCTGTTGTTATTTGGATTGGCCACTCTCAATGGAACCATTATGTTACTACAGTCTACCAGGCATTTGGCTACTCAGATATCTTTTAAGTTTTCGAGCGGTGCCACTACAGCAACCCCCCAAGCCACCAGGACCAACGACTTCGACAGCGACGTTCTCCCCTTCTCTGGAATCTTCTGCTACCACAAGTTTACCACATAAAATAAATACTTTCAAACAGTTCCTAAGAAATTCAACCAATGAAAACATGTAGGACGTCGGTCACTCATTTATGTGACAACCTGTATGCTAGTGAATATTTTCGGAACATTACTTACTTTACTCTTTATAACTTCTATCTGATACGTTTATCCTTAGATAGAATAGGAAAGCAGCTATCGTTCGCCCACGCGTCCTCGATATACCCTTTGGATAGCCCTTCCGACCAACGTGTAGATTTCCTTCTGGAGTCTTGAAGAGGACTTGCGTCAAATGTCTCCATAATATCTGGCATATCTTTTTTGCAATCGTATTTGCCATACCTGTGGCACATTTCTTCGGTGGACAATTGGAGTTCTTTTCAAATAGTAGTTCAATAATATAATAAAATATATTTTTTGTGTTTTATTTTCTCTCCTCTGAAAATGGCAATTGAATTCTAATATTATCTGTTTACAGAGCAAATTGGAATATTTGCCCCAATACGCAACAATATTATAAAAAAACAAAATTGACTATTTCACCTAGACAGAAAGTGAATCATTATGAGACCATTGTATTGATAGAAAAATGAATGTTACATTTGAAAAAAATATATCATTTGCTCTCACGGAAAAATGCCACCCTCTATACGTCCTTCATTTTTGGTTTTCTCATGAAAAGAAAATTCACTTGTCAAGCATTACCGCCGTTTTTATTTTCTTATGGTTTTTTGACTGAAGCTCTTTTTTTATCTCATTGAATACGGGTCCGCGAATAACCATGCTGCCCCTGTAAAGGGAATATGCATGATTTCTTCTTAGGTCATAAAATAATCAATAGAATTTTTATGACTCAGGAAATATATGAATAGGGATGGAAATATTGGAACTAATTATTGGTCAATTTTCGTAATATTCTTGATGAGGTAATTCACTTCACATCAATATGTGAACTCACATATCACAGTAACAATTTGAAACTTCATCTCTTCAATCGTTCCAGCTGTAATAACGATTTTGGTATATCGCCTGCATATAGCAGTCGCCAATCCTGATACTGAAATCATCAGACATTCCTTTAACCTTCAGAGTTCCACCAGACATATAAGATTCAATCCATGCAAGATCTAGGATTTCCAGTGCTTCAAGTCTAATTTGCAGATAACTTGGGTTGAACCGTTAGCAGTTTTAACGAAATAACCAGATCGAAATCTATATTGGTACGGCATCAACAGTTTACGTTCGTACGCTAAGTACGATGTTAGTTAATTATAAACTGCCATTTCCGTTATTGTTGAGAAGCAATTCAAGAGACATATTATTCTGTAGTCATCTACATATTGGCTGTCCCCCAGTTCAAAGACCGGAATTGCTTTAGTGGTTTTCATTTCGAGAGGTATCATCGATTGTTTCTCTCAGTAGAATAGAATTGCTGGTATCTCATGTATGCCAGTGGAGAATTTCTTTCTCAAGTTGAAACCCATACTTTGAATGCCATATTCAGTCGCAAGGAGCATAAAACATGGAATTGGGTATTTTGATGACAGATCAAAGGGTGAATTAATATAATATAATAGGCAAAATGAACCTCGAAACTAGTAACTACTTGCTGCAGCACTTCGGTTGAAGTTGGTGAAGTTTGGTATAAAATACTATAAATAATGTTTACTACTAATAACCCTCACTCCGAATTAGTTCATTATTTTTCTCAATCAGTAGGAGTCCAATTTGATAAAGTTAACAATTCCAATTCACCGTTCTGACTTTGAACGTAATAGTTGTGGGAGGAAACATACGGAAGTGGTCACGATAAGCTTATTAATAAACACCCGATAACTTTTGCAAGGCGTCAACAAAATAACCACGAATTAGCGAAGCAAGCGATAAAACTGGATTCGCTAATTTTGGGTCATTTGATCCCGGAAACATTAACTGATTACTTTCCACTTCGAATCTGTCATGAATAACTTTGAAATTTTCGACTTTACCGCGCACTACCCCCCCGGCTAGAAAAAAACATTATATATCTGGGTAATTACGTGGTAAGGTCCGACCTTGTTCTTGTGGTGTGATCGGCTTGTTTTAGTTTAGTGATAGGATGGATTTCCACGTTTTTGGTAATCTTCGGGCGTCATCTCTCTTGATCATACTACTCGGTCGTTTCTCAATTTCGATAGCCTCTCTGATTGTTCGAGAGTAGAAGTTTTCATCGCTCGCTAGTGTTTTTGTGTTCTCGAAATTGATGTTATGTCCTGTCTCCAATACGTGTTGGAATATGGAAGATGTGGTGACTTTTCCTTTCACTGATAGCTCATGTTCATCCTTACTGGTCTAGCCAATGTAGGACTTGTTGCAGTCTCGACATGGTACTTCCTAAACTCCCTGGGACTCGAAACGACCGAGTATTATGAGCAAGAGAAATGACGCGCAAAGATTACCAAGAACGTAGAAATCCATCCTATCACTCAACAAAACTCTACCACACAATTGCCCAGGTATTATGACAAATGCGGTCGGACCAACGAAGAAAGTAGGAGGGACCCAGATCAGCGATACCATCAATATATCGAAAAGCAGAACTCGAATGAATTAGTCGATTTCGGAGGTCGAAACTCTAGATATCACCTAGAAGATGGCAAATGAGACTTTGACGAAACGTCTTGATAATAATCCTTCAGACAAACCCGATATATATATATATATATATATATATATATATACATATATATAAGAATCCTTTAAATATTCGGGTGTGCAGTCAACAAGGAATTGGAAAAAGTGAACTCTTTATTCTGTTCAAGCTTTCGAGTCTTTATTGGCTCTTCATCAGGAACTGAATGTGAGGTTAATAATCCTTTTTTAATGAAAACATGAAGGACAACATATCACAAACACATCGACCTAATGGTACAAATATAATATAAAACTTTAATTAAAAGATATGATCAATCATACATGTAAAAGAATTGAAAAATGGGAGAAGTTGTTTCTCCTAACAGGCATTGCTTTTCTTTAATGTCCCATCCCCTTTAATTTCTTGAACGGGTTGACTCAAAAAGTTGAAACTTGGGAAAATGAAGTTGATGCATAAATACTATATTTTACAGTGGAATTGACTGATGAAAATCTCAAGATGACGGCTGGGCGCCATCTGAAAACTGAAAAAAAATTAAATGGAAAGAGGGGTTTTGTGATACATCATTCTGAAGCTCCTGACGAATACTTTATAAACCTAAAATATGAAGTCAATATCTTCACCTCTACTTCGAAATGGCGGAACATTCAATAATTGCCTGAATACATCGACGTTTAACTTCATACTTTAAGGAAATGAGCTGAGTGCAGTTCAGAAGATGCTCGAAATGGTTGTCTTGAACGTCTTGACATAAGAACAGCCTATTCGATAATTCAAGTCGATCATTTTCGAACACAGCAACGTCGATATCTCTCCAAATATTCATTATTCTTTGCCAATCATTTTTCATATCATAAATGACAATTAACTAATATTTTAACAATTTGTACTTTGTACCACGACGGTTTCACATCTCTATAATCTTTACTCAAAATAGTTCCATCCCTTCGTATTATTTTTTGCTTTGAGATTTTTCTAATTCATTTTTCATTCTAGTATCGGAGCGGGAGATTCACCAGAAGAACAATAACCAGTATTTATATGCGTTGAAAGGAATTTAGACAATGGTAAGTTTAGACATTTTAGAATATGAAGGTAGAGGTATAGTGTGTGAATTCCATAAGATATGATAAATTGCTGAAACTCGCCAGAAATTAACTGTAGATCATTATTACTCACCGGCAATCTTGGAAGACCATATCTACCGAATAAATCTCTCAATTTACTCATTGTCATATTCAGAGTAACTGATGCCATAGGCAAGAAATCAATCCCTTTCGAAGATGCATTCAAGATATAGATAAGAACTGAACACAACTGTTTATTAGTCCTGCTGATATTGTGTACTCCAGTGAAATTGGCAAAATAGTTTTAATGAATGCTCAAATTTCGATGAAATTATCGACGAACTGTTGTAATCCAGAAGAGAACGTTGTTCCATTTTTGTTCCGATTGCCGCCTGGCATTCAAAAGCGTGACCAAAATTCTGAGAGAAGTTGAAAACCTTAAGTCTGAAGTTACCATAGTCAAAGCTGAAATTCAGATGTTGAAGGATGGCGAGAGTAATTTTCAAAATAACTGATGACATCATAAACGAGCTTCATGAACGCCAAAAAAAGATCAAACAATTTACTGATCTCCGATCTGCAGAACCATCAACTTTATCTGAAGGTATTTATCAAGAAGAACACTGTTATCTGAAGTTAATGAAGGTGTGATAAATCTCAACGGCCCAAACAGGTATCTTGCGTTTTGGAAAACGGCTATCGACCAATCAAAGTTGTTCTTTCTTCTGCTCGCGAAGTGCGTCAAAGTTGAATGAGGTCAGTGAAAAATGAACTTACAGTAAGTCAACAGGCTGGTGAGAAGGATTTGTTAATTGAATACTCCAACAATACACCGAAAATCATTGAAAAAACTAAAACCGGGCAGCCCTCCGCTGTATTGCCAAAATGTAGAGGTCTCAGAACTGAACTGACTGACCCCAGATTGAAGGTTAGCTTTTATTCTCATGATATCATTTTTTTACCTGGAACCTGGCTCACACCTGAAATAGTCTAGCTCACAAGTTGAAAATCAAGAAATCTCTTGATGGTGGTCGTAAAAATATGATCTAAGGCTCATTCGATTCGATATGATTCCTAGAAAAATGAGCAAGAAGGTTTTATTCACCAGTAAATGAATTCGCTGATTATTAACAAATTGAACTGTGAAAAAGGAGGGTTAAGTCTTTCGTAAATACTTTGAATACCGTTGATGTTTGGCGAATTCCTCAAACAGATTTTTGAGGAAGAAAAAATTTCCAATAGAAAAGTTCCGATTATCGAAACTCCACTTGTATCAACCATTTTAATTCCGTGATGAAAATAGAGTATCGCACAACGCTTGTTAATTCATTACACCATCCTGCAAATGATCGTAGCACGTAAAATAATTTTTCTCGACTAGCGAATATCGATTTAAAAATTGCAAAAGATCATGGTGTCATCCAGACACCTCAAGGAACAGTATAATTTTGAGAAGAATTTTTTTCAACGATTTTTATCAAAATGAGCATATTGGTAACGAAATTTTTTTTTATTCAAGTTTCCATTGATATTTTAAATGAGATAACTCTTCAACGTAAAACATCAAAAATATTTCGCTTCGTAGAGACTTCACTACAAGTATATTTCACGAAATTTCATCATCCCGGTGTTTATGTATCTCATAATCTGTAATTTTTTCAATGTTAAGGCCAATAAAAAAATTTAAAATGGAGACTTAAAATTTTTTTCACATAATTTTTCTTACAAACTTCCAAATTTCTGATAAAAAATTATTGATTGAGATAATAATTATTTTGTTTAGAGAAATATTTTTTCGTCATTTCATTTGTCAAGAAATATAATGATTTTTCACAAAAAAAACTTCCTTGAAATTTTTTTTATATTCAACTGCTTTTTCAGTTTTTTAATTCTTTCAACAAAATGTTCTGAAAATGTTCTTTCACGAAAAAAATAATACTTTAGATTCTTTACAAAATGGGTAATACAAATCAATTTTTTGTAACCATTTCATTTGATCAATTGATGGAAAATTTGTTGAAAAAGTGTTCAAATGTATTCATATTTTTTTTCGATAGAAAGTTAAATCACAAAATCAAATGTATACTTCGAAATGACGGAAAGAAAATGTATTTCACACAACGTTAAATTTTTTCTCTATAATGTTTCTAGAGTTATTCACAGCTATTGCTCGTGACCTATCACAGATGCGACTATAATCGCTTCGAACTTTTCATTGCAGGATTCATTGCTCTTTGAAATGAGTATATGCACAAATTTGTTACTATGAATGTTCATTAGTTATCGGCATTAATTAAAGAAATTTTGAGATTTTCCTCATATCTTCTGATTTTTCATAGCATATAACTCATCAAATAATGAAGAAATTTGCCACCGAGACAATGTATTCATTTTTTTTTTTTCGATAGAAAGTGAAATCACAAAATCAAATGTATACTTCAAAATGACGGGAAGAAAATGTATTTCACACAACGTTAAATTTTTTCTCTATAATGTTTCTAGAGTTATTAACAGCTATAGCTCCTGACCTATCACAGATGCGACTATAATCGCTTCGAACTTTTCATTGCAGGATTCATTGCTCTTTGAAATGAGTATATGCACAAATCTGTTACTATGAATGTTCATTAGTTATCGGCATTAATTAAAGAAATTTTGAGATTTTCCTCATATATTCTGATTTTTTATAGCATATAACTCATCAAATAATGAAGAAATTTGCCACCGAGACAATGTATTCATATTTTTTTTCGATAGAAAGTGAAATCACAAAATCAAATGTATACTTCAAAATGACGGAAAGAAAATGTATTTCACACAACGTTAAATTTTTTCTCTATAATGTTTCTAGAGTTATTCACAGCTATAGCTCCTGACCTATCACAGATGCGACTATAATCGCTTCGAACTTTTTATTGCAGGATTCATTGCTCTTTGAAATGAGTATATGCACAAATTTGTTACTATGAATGTTCATTAGTTATCGGCATTAATTAAAGAAATTTTGAGATTTTCCTCATATCTTCTGATTTTTTATAGCGTATAACTCATCAAATAATGAAGAAATTTGCCACCGAGACAATGGCATCAACAAAATTTATACCAAAAAATATTTTCACACACAAATAACAATCGTGTTTCAATTTTTTTTCCATATCTCTTTTTTGACCATATTATTTTCGTGAATTCTACCATGTTGAGTTGAGTTCTGTATATGATGAGATTTTCTTCAATTCCTAAATCAACAAGCTGTACTCAAGAATGATTACATATTGATAGATGGTTAAACGAAAGTTCTCCCGATCTAAAATTTATCCAAAGTCAATAATTTCAAATATGATGACACATGAATTGCATTTTATAGTAGTAAAATTCTATTTCTCAATGTTCCTCTATTGACTGAAGGAATTTTAGAACACTAAGGCTCATTTGTATCTCTAGAAGAATCAACTATTTCTCTTAATATTCCTTGGGCTGCTTTTTCCCTGCCTCCTCCTTCGTTATCATGTTCTGTTTCGTCGCTATGATCTCCGTGCTCAGGAGAGTCGTCCAAACAAGTTGTACGTACACTGGGCAATTAATGTTTTCCCGATCCAGAATCAGCTCGTTCTAGTAAGTGTCGGTGAAGTTTTCACTGAAGCTGATGTAGTCTTCATCATCATTATAATTATTATATTTGATAATTCATGACATCAACAATGTCGTAAGCATTCGAGCAATTCACTCCTCTACATTCCTTCTTCTTCTATTTCTTTATTTACCGTCGGTCTATTTCCGCTACCAAGGCCAATCACCGACGACGCGCCGGTGAGCACACTTCCCCCAACCGGAAATTTTGCCGAACCCTCTGGTATTCCAACCAGAGGTAGGGATCTTCAACGAGCCCAACATCCATGGACTCGGGACCGACGGCTTTACGTCCCCTCCGAAGGACGGCATATCCTCAATATATCTTGTGCTCATTGATATATTGTCTGCGAGCTATGATATGCTATTTCGCTGCAGCTGTACGGGCTTTCGACACGGTATTTCCCTGCATGGTCACCCATCCAAGTACTAACCGCGCTCGGCGTTGCTTAACTTCAGATATCGAATGACTGTCAGTCAATCTGAAGAGCTGGGCCATGCCCTCTCTACATTCCTTGCATGACCTAGTACACTTCAATCCGGCTTTTTTACAGCTACAGCTTCTGATGCAACATCGATATAGATTTGTTATTTGGTGATAAATCTATGATTATCGCAGCTAAATATAATGACAACTCTCTTGTCTGATTTCTCGGCAAATTCTAATGCTGTTTGCCAGATCATTGTATCAGCATCTTCGAGAGCTTGACGAGTTTTAAAACTTGGTTGTTGTGCCAAGTGACTTATCAGAAATTTCACAAATCTTGACTTATTTCTAATATTAGATAAAAACAAGTCTTTGTTTCGAGGAACTCGCATATTTTCAGTGTAGTTGAGCTCTGGTGAAAATATTTACAAACTCGCCTGTCTCGTTCGTAAGATTTCACCCCAAGTATTTGCTCTCGTACTCATCGAATACGATAGTAGCATTGGTTGAGATTCTTGATATGAGATTCTAAGATTTGCTGAAAAGTTACATTTTTACGCCATGGGACTTTATGCAGGAGAAATCCACCATCAATAACGGAAGGATCAGGTTTATGGATAACTGTGGACTGTAAATATTTGTATAATTGTGAATTTTTACTTTCTCTCATCATAAAGTGAAGCTGTTTTCATTTTATCTTGATTGTTAATCATCGCTGCTGCTATCCATAGGAATAAAATCTGAGAATTTATGGTAACTGGCTCGCTATTGAGAATACTTGGTGCTGTTATATTCAGAAGTGTTTTCAAATAATCTTTTCGACTGAATTTGTATGATTCTGCATCGGAACTGATCAATTTCGCCAAACTCTGTGAACCTTTCTCTACAGCTTTGTGACAATCAATAGTCGAATTACCTACTAAACCAGTCAAAAGGGAAATTAGTTTGCCATGTCTTTCATCGGAAACTCCATGCTGTCGGAGGCACTTTTTGAACATTTGAACGTCATCTTTATCATAAGTTTTCATTTCTCATTTTTTGCAGACATAATTCATCAGCAAAAATTTAACGTTGAGTGAAATATAAGAATTTTCCGACATTTTGAAGTATACATTCGATTTTGTGATTTCATTTTCTATCTAAAGAAAAAACATTTGAAATTTTTTTCTAACAAATTTTTCATCAATGGATCAAATGAAATGAAAACAAAAAAATGGTTTTCCACCCATTTTGTAAAGAATCAAAAAAAATTTTTTCTTGAAAAAACATTTTCAGAATATTTTGTCAAGAGAATCAAAAAAATGAATAAAAGGTTCAGAACAACAACAAAAAATTCAAGGAAGTTTTTTTGTGAAAAATTATATTTCACGACAAACGAAACGGCGAAAAAATATTTTTCTAAACAAAATCATAAATAATGTTTTTATCAAACCAGTTACACCAGAAATTTGGAAGTTATGGAATTGCATAGTATTTTCGAATGGTAAGACATCAACATCATGAAAAAAAAAAATTTAAAAAAAGAAAACGTAGAAAACAATGATTTTACGTGCTACGATCATTTGCATGGTGGTGTAACGGATTAACAAGCGTTGTGCGGGACTATTTCACCACGGAATTCAATTGGAAATGTTATCTTCTTCGAGAATCTGTTTGAAGAATTCGCCAAACATCAACTCTTTTCAAGGTATTCACGAAAGACTAAACTCCCTCTTTTGACAGATCAATTAGTTAATAATTAGCGAATTAGTTTACTGGTGGATGAAACCTTTTTCGCATTTTTCTAGAAATCATTTCGAATCGAATGAGCCCTAGATAATGTTTTTACGACCACTATCAAGAGATTTCTTGATTTTCAACTAGTGGGCTAGACTAAAATTACGGATCCTGAACGGGCTTTTGTATCACTGCTTTGGTTCGGGTTTGAAATCCGTCGTTTTTTGGAATTTCTTCCTGGGCTTCTGAACTTCAATGTCTATAGAACTGACCATTTTATCGAATCGGGTGTCTTTATTGCCACTAAGAAATGATTTGCTAATTTGTACCGTATATTATGTTCCACCTAAATCTATACCTACTTCATATCAATCGTACCTTGATGACTGTATACATTGATTTTTCCAAAACAATAGACAATTTTAGTCGTGAGCTGTTGATTCATCAACATTATTCATACGACGTTGATGGGCTAATGTTAAAGAATGCAAATTTTCAGGGTTGATCATTACTATCCACACACCATCGCGGTTACCTCGGGTGTTCCACAAGGATCACACTTGGGACCACTGTTGTTTAGCTTTTTTACTAACGATCTGATACGCTGTTTCGAAGTAAGTGAATCTTTGCTATTTGCTGAATATTTCAAATATTTCGAAATAATCGAAAGCGTATCAGCCACGCTTTCGATTATTTCAAAATATTTGAAATATTCAGCAAATAGCAAAGATTCACTTACTTCGAAACATTGAGTCTACAGAATGATATAGATCGCCTATCTAACTGGTGTATGCGATATGGTATGTGTTTGAATGCATCCAAATGCCTTATTCTGTGTTTTCATCGAACTCATCACCTTTGAATATAGTATATAGTATAAATAATCTGACCTTACATTCTGATTCTGAAACCAAGGATCTAGATGTGCTTCTTATTCCGCGCTTAGCTATTAATCACACATTTCTACTACAATACAGAAATCTATGACGATCCTAGGCTTTATAAAGAAAACCACTAGTGATTTTACTAACATCGCTGCCATTGAATTTAATCCCTTTATTTCTCCCTGGTTAGATCTCATCTCGATCATTGTTCCAGTTTGGTCCCCCAATCATCGTAGTTGATAAATATATGCCTCCAATACGTTACATGTGAATTGAAACTTGAGGGGGTCCAGCACAATTTCCTGAGATACATTACCAGTACTATGGCTATACCGCATTTGAATAACTTCCAAAATTTTAATATGAGTTTCCCGCTTCAAAAAACATATTTTTGACCCAGCTTTTTAATACTTTCGGCTTGAGCTTTTGTATTGTGTTAAAAGCATGCAAGAATTAGATAACATCATATTGTTATACCTCGTGAATTTTTCTAAAGCAAAAAAATTCAAATTGCGACGAAATTGCTAGAAAGTAGATCCTCTTTACGAAATGAGATGTTTTCTGCATGAACCGCGTAAAAACACTCAGCGTTCGTAGGCGAAACCTCATTTGAGAATTGAGAGCCGTTGTCGTAGGCAACTTACCATACACTTAGACGATATGTGTGTAGTATGTCATTCCATTGACATAGCAGGGGCAGCTAGGGTAAACAAGGGGAGTTTCAGGTTTCAGTTAATATAGAATACCTAGGTGAGACTAAGGAGGTCATTCGAAATATTTTCTCTTGAATAGTCAATTTTATGTGTTATTGGACCACATTTTTCATGAATTAAATTTGGTTTGCAGAGGAACGATTCGCGGGCCATTTTTTGTAGTAATATTGTGTCACATAGCGGCAATTGAAACTTTTCCGAAAATTAAGGGCAATTTTGTGTTCCAAAGTTAACGAGTATCACAGGCTACCCATTCAACTGTCGGCGTGGTATCAATCTTTGCGTATCCGCAATACAATTTTTTAAAATTTGAACTCTTTCAATATCATCTGATTGAAGACTTTCATATGTAATAGGGTTGTCTTTCCCAAGATCTTCAGATAATTAATTCAGTTAGATCAAGCATTTTTGTTTTTCTTATATCTTGTTGATAATCTGAAGGCGATGTTGAATTTAATTTTCGACATTGGCAGTCAACGACGTGTCATTCTCAAAAATGAAAAAAAAATTCGAAAAAAAATGTTTTGGTCAGTTTTTGTCAACTTTGTCTCGGAAGAACTGTTTTTTTCCAGATTCTAATGATATGTTTTGAAGTAGGTTGAATTTGCAAGATCTTGAGAAAAGAAACGATAGTTTTTGGCATTGGGGATACATCTTTTCAAAATTCGGCCAATCATCCAAGCTACACGATTTTTCGTAAAGTTTCATCATTTTCAGTATCATTCTAATTTCTGATGGTCTAGCATCTACTTGAAAACCCTGTACATCCCAGATACGAAAATAATTTATCTCCCCAAATGCCAGTTCAATTGCTCACTTGGCCAAATCTTCTGATTCAATGGACTCTTAATCTGACTTATATTACAATATTGTTGCACCTCATGCACATCATCGATGACGACATAAAATCAACGCACTAGTACCAATCCATTGATATAAAGGCATTGAAACGTTTATGTTGAATTTAAAATTTGGCGCCTGTTATTTTTTAGCATTTGGTTGACAGCACTCTCGATGTTGCAGCAATTTGTTTGAAGTCTGTTATTTACCAATTGACAATATAGGCCAGTAGATAAAGACATGATTTGTCCAAAATTTAACAATAATTACAAAATTTTTGAAACTTCGGTAGAATGAAAAGTAATTTCAAATGATATTGAGTCTGATTTTGCAATCCTTTTTTCTGAACGGAACATGTTGAAAATCAGGATTTTGTGAATATTCGCATTATTTGTACGGAGATATTTGTAAAAGTTCTGCAAACTTTCGAAGTATTGCAAAGGAGCATTTACATCTTCTGGTAAATTCGAAACCATTTACATAAAACGGAACGTTACGTTTTATCAAAAAATAAATAAAAAATTGGTGATAATCCCAATTTTTCCAAACGGAAATAATGTTCTTGAGGAGTACTTCAATTTGCAACCTCTTGCGTTAAACGGAAAATATATTTTTGCAATAAGTTGTTTAATGTCACCAAAACAAGTTTCGAAATTTTTACGAAGGTTTTAAATACGGGTTGCAAATGAAGATGTCCTCACATACAACGTTTTCATTGATTTGCAACCACGTCTGCAATACGGAAATGAGGGTATAATCAAAATGAAAAAAATATCAGGGTATTTTTTCTTCACCAAAAAAAGCAACAGTTCTGCAAATTTTTGAAGTGTGGAGAAATAGCTGTTTACATCTTCTGATATATTTGCAACCATTCAAAAAGAACGGAACTGTTTGTTTAGAAAAATGTTATCAATCCTTTTTATGAAAAATAACCAAAATCAATTTTTTTGGGAAGTACTTCAATTTGCAACCTCTTGCGTCAAACGGAAAATATATTTGCGCAATAAATTGTTCGTTTTGATTGAAACAAGTGTCACAAAAGTTTTAGATAAAAGTTAAAAATGGAGAAGTCCTCACGTCGAACGTTTTCGTTGATTTGCAACCACGCCCGTAACACCGAAATAAGGGTAAAAACAAAAGAAAGATAATTTTATATTTTCTAGAATTTTCTTGTGCATTTAAGTCACCTCAACTTTTTTTTATATATATCATTGGAAACCGATGTTATGGATACACCGATTATATGCTGTCAATTTTCCATTTTCTTTTATTTTCTCGCACTATGAAGTCATCTCAACTTTCCTCTTATATAGCAATCATTGGAAACCAATTATGCGAATGAAACAATCATACGCTGTCACTTATCCAGTTTTTCTCAAATTTTCTCGTACTATTGAGAAATCATATAAACTATCATTGTAAACCAATGGTGTGAATACAGTAATAACATACCCTCATTTATCTATGTTCTCTTAATTTTTCTCGTACCTACTATAGATTATATGCCGTTACTTTTTAATGTTTCTTGAATTTTCTCGTACAATCGACAAATCATATCAACTCTGTCCCGTCACTTGTTTGAAATTTTAATTTTTTTCTCTGGTTACCTGAATATTTCTATTTATCACCAATCAATTCAAACTCAACCCATCTCCTCTGAAAATCATCTGAAAACTATCATTTGATGCCAATGGTGTGATTAAAGCTGCTCTATGCCATCAGTATTACATATTTCATCGTTATCAATTGAGAATGACGCTCACTGGAATATTGCATGAATTTTATATTGACCAAATTTAATTCATTTTCTAATTGTACGCAATTAACTTCGAACTTTCCTGTGTTATGATTTTGCAGTTCTCGTCGAATAGTAGACCGAACGCCGTTTCGTCATGAGTTTCGCTGTTATTGATTGATTGGTCGTTTTCGAGTTGATTGCATTTCAAGGAATTTTATCAATTTTTCCAAAACTATCGATATCACAGGAAATATGTTTTCAAGTTTTCCATAGAATTTGACGAGATCTACAAGTTAACTCCTCTGACAAATTTCGATTCACTCTGTGGTTTCGGCGATATATCGGTTGTATTCGGGTTCACAACAAAAACAGTTCAGGAACGGTTCGAAATAGTTGGACTGTTGAGGCGTGAAGGGTTTGTCGCGAATATATCTACATTAATTGGGTGGGTGACTATTTTTGACTGTCCTAGAACAGTATTTATTGCGAACCCGAATACAGCTATCGTTTTATTTCCTTCAAAAATTCAAATTTTGGATTATCAGTTTGACGTTTTTCATTAATATTTCCCGTACTATATTAGAGAAAAAAATATAACATACATATAGTATTCACTAAGAAGGACACAATTTTACATTTGATTTTTTATTGTCTCATTCGTTTCCGAGATATCCACTTATTCAACAACGAAGTACAACCAAATCAACATGAATTTCAGGATTTTTCCCGTTTTGAAGTTTCATGAGACCTAGAAGACAGTTTTTCGATTTTCGATTACGACCACCGGTTTGGTCTACAAAGCGTTCCAAAAAAAATGGACGGGTTACACAAGAACCACCCATATAATCTTAACTATTTTTTTTTCTTCAGATGAAAGATTCAACAGAAGGTTCAAAGATTTAATTAAAAGCAAGCAAACATTTCTGCGATCAAAACTCTAATAGCCATGAAAGAAATCGAAAAAAATAACGAAAAATGTAAAAAAAATACTTTCCGATTTTTCGATTTCCTTCAAGATCTAATCGGTCCTGTACCTTTATGAGGGCTAAAACGGCCGATTTTCGAAGCGATACCTCTGTTCGTTCGAGAGTTATCGTGTTGCATGAAATTTCCAACGCCGGACAGACTCACACACACGGACATACAGAAAAAATTAAGTTCGGCTCAATCGGCCTATTTTGTCACACTGATCATTTTATCCAAATTGAATTTTTCGATATCTCTTCGAATAAAAATGTTGGGTGCGCTGCCCGGTGAAATCGTGGCCGCCGATATACACCGTATAATAAATAAACGATGTATAATAAAATATACCACACACAAGAAGGACAGATTTGCCGAAAAAACAACTTCCCCCCACCATTACACCCCCCCCCCCCTCAATGACCTGGATAACCTTGATGACGAGTCACCTTGAATGACCTTCACCTATCATGTGTATCTTTGACCTTGGATGCCCTTGAGATTTGGCGTATCTTGAACGGTATTGTCCTTGAATGAAATTGACTCTGAAACGTTCGAAGTGGTCCTCACAAATATTGTGGCGTTTGAATAATTTGTCCCATTGACCTTGGATGACCTTAATGACGAGTCACTTGAATGACTATCGTATACCCCCTAGCATGTGTTTGACCTTCAGTGCCCTTGAGTATTGACGGGTATTATCTTAAACGGCATTGTCCTTGAATGACATTGACTTTGGAAACGTTCGAAGTGGTCCTGACAAATATTATGGCGTTTGAATAATTTGTCCCATTGACCTTGGATAACCTTGATGACGAGTCACCTTGAATGTACAACTTTGACCTTGAATACCCTTGAGTTTTGACGGAGTGTACCTTGAACGATATTGTCCTTGATTGACATTGACTTTCAAAGCGTTTGAAGTGGTCCCGACAGAATGTGACACGTTTTCTAATCATGAATAGCCTTGATGGTGAGTTATCCTGAATGACTTTTGATGTATGCGTGTGTACGCACTAACGTATGGAACTATGAACATTGAAATGTGGGGTTGAGTTTGAACGGTATTTGTCCTTGAAATTACTTTGGAAACGTTCAGAATGGCCCCTACAAAATATCGTCATTTTCAATATATTGTGAACTTCAATAACGTTGATGACGAGTTACCCTTGTGCCCCCTTTAGAATGTGTCACTTTCGACTCTGAATATCCTTGAGTGTTGGTGGGGTCGAGCTTGAACGGTATTATCCTTGAATTACATCAAAATGACTTTGGAAACGTTCAGAATAGCCCCGACAAAATATCGTCATTTTCAATATATTGTGACCTTCAATGACCTCGATGACGAGCGACCCTGAATGTCCCTTATGTACCCTTTAGCTTGTGCAGCTTTGACGTTTAATACTCCTGAGTGTTGACGGAGTCGAACTGGAATGGCATTACCGTTGAATGACATTGAGATGACTTTGGACGAAAAACAATTGATGTATTTGTGTTCGACATGTCCCGATAAAATATCGCCATATTAAAATTTTTATAACCTTTAATAACCTTGACGAAGGGTTACCCCTGTTGGTCCTCTAGCATATGCAGCTTTGACCTTGAGTACCCTTGAGTATTGGCGGGGTCCAGCTTGAACGGCACTGCCCTCGAATGACATTGAAAGACTTTGAAAATGTTTGAAGTGGTCCCATATCACTACCTTTTTATATTGTGTGACCTTCAATAACCTTGACGACGAGTTACCCTATTCACCCTCTAGCACAAGGCTGCTCAACCCCAGGCCCGCGGGCCACAGAGTGGCCCGCGAAAGATTTTTAAATGGCCCGCGCAAGTAAGTTTCGAAATACGCACCAAACTCAAAAATCCCGCCAAATTGCCTGCCGCGAAGGAACGTAGTGTAGGTACCTACTCTACGCACGACGGACAGTCTTCGACCCCGCCCGCGCAATACCGTGTCATTATGGTTCGAGAAACGACCCAGCCAACACATCTGTGACATGACATCCCTGCGATGTCACTATCAAGTAACACTGAGACATTACTTTTGTTAGGTCGCTGCGATGTACACATTTGTCATGTAACTATTGCGATATCGAGTTGATGTGATTTTTGTGACATCCAGTAGATATCGCTCTTATGATGTCCAGTAGATGTCGCTCTTATGATGTCCAGTGTATATAATTCTGGTAATATCCATGAAATATCAATGATACAGAATACAGGCATGCCAATATTTCTGGATAGATTTCAGAATATATCCCACATATTAAAGGCATCTTGTCGCAATTACGTCGCAAAATTGATCTCAATTTTGTCACAAAATTTGTCGCAATTTTGTCACAAAACTTGTCACAATTTCGTCACAAAACTTGTTGCAATTTTGTCACAAAACTTGTCGCAATTTCGTCACAAAACTTGTCGCAGTTGTGTCACAGGCGATGTCGCCTGAGTGTGACATCGCGACATATGAGCGACGTAAATGCAAGTTCCCTGCGACAAGTTTTGGGACGTCACACGCCTCGTCGTGATATCGCAGGGACGTCTCTGCGATGTAACTGTGTTGGCTGGGGATTGAGTGCGTACGTGTTACCTATAGTTTAACTGAATGTTAAATGTGAAGTTGTTTGTGTTGATGTGTAACTGGCCCATATATTTTGTCAGTTTCGTGATTACATTGGCTGTCAAAGGTAGGTATGTTATTCATTATTTATGTTTACATACTACTTTAGGTACCTACTTATTTTGAAAGTTTAAACAAAATGTGGTCTGTTTCAGTATGGCTCACAGCAAACCGAGTACTTCAAAATCAACAGAGAACTATCGTGTTTTTCATGATGAATGGGAAAATAAATATTGTTTTACTGAAAGCAAGGCACGTAAACCTACATGTTTACTTTGCTTCGCTACAGTAGCTATCGCAAAAAAATATAATTTAGAAAGGCATTATAAGCAAAATCATAATAATTTTGAAAAAGACTACCCTGTTGGTAGTGCTATCAGAGACGATTTTTTAAAGAAAAAGAAACGGGAACTATTTAACCAACAGAATATTTTCGTTAAAAGGCACGACGAGCTTGAATCCATGGTCAAAACATCTTACGAGATTTCTTTGCTCTTAGCCAAAAAGAAGAAATCATTTTCCGACGGAGAAATTGTTAGAGAGGCTTTAACGATCTTTGCACAAAATTGTGATGACAAACATGTCAAAACTAAAGCGGACAGTGTTTCACTCTCACGGCACACTGTCACGAGACGGGTGGAGGAAATGGCTGTTGACATTAATAAGCAGATTCAAGAAATCGTAACTAAGTGCAAATACTTCTCATTAGCGTTAGATGAAACTTGCGATTTAACGAGTAGATCTCAGTTGGCTATTTTTGTGCGGTGTGTTGACGAAAATTGGAATGTATTGCAAGATTTACTAGAAGTCTGTGAGCTGGAAAGCACAACCCAAGGAAAAGACATATTTTTGAAAATTAAAGAATGTATTGAAAAAAAGGCTTTATCATGGGACAAATTGATATCTATTTGCACTGATGGTGCACCGGCAATGATTGGAAAAATAAATGGTTGCGTGGCTTTGTTACAGAATTTCTTAGGTCGAAACTTATTTTCGTATCATTGCATTATTCACCAGGAAGCGTTGTGTGGAAAGGATATGGAGTTGGATGAAATTATGAATCCAGTAGTACGTTGCATTAATTACATACGTGCAAAAGCTCTTAACAGACGTCAATTCAGACTATTATTTGAAGAAGAAATCAGGGAATATGGAGAGTTACAACTGTATTGTGCTGTGCGATGGCTTTCAAGGGGCAGCATGTTGAAACATTTCTTTAACTTGAGAGAACAGGTGTTGCAATTTTTAGAACAGAAAGGGGCTTTACCATTTGATGTCGATTTACTGAAGAATACATCCTGGTTGAGTGACCTTGCATTTCTTGTTGATGTTACGAATTACCTCAATATTTTGAATCTCAAATTACAAGGTAAAGACTGTTCACTTCCGACTATGTTTAATTTGATAAGCGGATTCAAAGCAAAATTAAATCTTTTTTCAATTAATTTGGCTACAGAAAATATTGACCATTTCCCCACACTAAAACATTTGAAAGAGGAGCTTAATATTGATTCTGTTAATTATTCTAAATATCAATCCAAAATTCAATGCTTATCACAGTCGTTTGAGAAGAGATTTTCAGACTTTGAAAGCAAAAAACAAAATATACAAATTTTTATAAATCCGTTTATAATAAGTTTGGCGGACATAGTTGGTTATCCGGCCAATATTCAGTTGCGGAACTCGTTGAACTGCAAAATCATGATACGTTAAAAAAACTTTTTGCCACAAATTGTCTTCGAAAGCACAAAATTCTTCAGAAGATTTTGCAGATTTCTGGAAATTAGTACCAAAGGCAGAATTTCCAGCCATAACTGACCTGGCGTTACAGTTTTTAAGTAGTTTTGGATCCACATATGTGTCTGAAAAGGTTTTTTCAGACCTTAATTATGTAAAAAATAAATACCGCACATCCTTAACTGAGCAACATATTTATGACTTGTTGTTGCTATCAACTTCGGATTTGTCGCCTAACATAAGTAAATTATTAAAAGACAAACAATGGCAGAAATCGCATTAATTGCAGCAATGACTTATTGTAGTTCTACATTTGAGAAGATACATCCTTATGTTGAATTTTCTTATTTTATTTAGCTGCTAAATTTTAGCATATGATACTTTCTGCTTGTTCGTGTGTATTATTGCCTAATAAACAATAATTTAATTTCTTAATATTGGGTTTTATTGCGCATATCGATCCTGAGAATAATTGAAATACTTAGGAATTGTAAGTGGCCCGTCATGAAGGTGGTGAATCCACCGTTTGACCCTACTGTTAAAAAGGTTGAGCAGCCTTGCTCTAGCATATACCGCTTTCACCTTGGAGTACCTTTGAGTATTGGCGGGGTCGAGTTCGATCGGCACTGCCCTTGAATGACATTGAATATGTTTGGAGCGGTCCCATATCGCTACTTTTATTATTGTGTGACCTTCAATAACCTTGACGATGAGTTACCCTGTCCATCCTCTTGCATATTCCATTTTGACCTTGATTAACCTTGAGTGTTGACGGAGTCGAGCTTGAACGGTATCCCCCTTGAATGACATTGAATGACTTTGAAATTGTTTGGAGCGTTCCCATATCGCCACCTTTAATATTGTGTGACCTTCAATAATCTTGTTGACGACGAGGCGTATGCAACTTTGACCTTGGATACCCTTGAGTGTTGACGGGATCGAGATTGAACGGTTATACCCTTTGATGAAAATGAAATGAATTTGAAGACGTTTGAAAACGGTATTATCCTGGAATTACATTGAAATGACTTTGGAAATGTTCATAATAGCCCACTTGGTCGGTATTAGCACGAGGCGGTAATTTCGCGGTCATCCCGCGGCAGATACCAAACGAAGAAATTATCGCCAATACGGAAGCGGCAATCAGGAACTTACCAGATGAGGAAGCGGAAGAAATCAGGATTGTGACAGCGAACATTCTAAGCAAGGCACGGCCACCAAAATGCAATATCACAAAAAGAGAGATTGCAGCCTTGAGAAGCTTGAATTCTGATGAGAGTATCACGACCCTCCCAGCAGACAAAGGAAACGCCACGGTCCTTCTAAAAACGGAGGAATATAATAGCAAGATTGAAGAACCCCTAGAACCCACGAACTACCGCAATCTTAGAAGGGACCCGACACAATAAAATCAAGGTTGAGGAATGTAAATAAACTCATCAAGTCGTCCTCACTGTCGGAAACCATACAGAAAACCGTTATCAGAACTGAAGCCGTTCCACCCAGGCTCTACGGTCTTCCAAAGGTGCATAAACCCAACATGCCACTGAGACCTATAGTCAGTGCCCCAGGCTCACCTACCTATCACTTGGCAAAACATCTGGCCTCACTCCTCCAGCCTCATGTCGGAAGAACAAATTCCTACGTCAAGGATTCAACAGACTTCGTTGGTAAAATTGAAGGCTTGACCTTGGAACCGACAGACATCATGGTCAGCTTCGATGTTGTATCCTTGTTTACCAACATCCCTCTGGAAGACTCTCTGAGGGAGATAGCCTGCCTGTTCCCAAGTGATATCGTCGGACTTTTTAGAGCATGCCTTACGGGAAGCTACTTTCAATGGAGGGGAAACTTCTATGAGCAATTGGATGGAGTGGCGATGGGAAGTCCACTGAGCCCAGTGATAGCCAACTTCTTCATGGAACGGTTTGAAGAGAAAGCAATCGACGCCTTTGATTTGAAGCCGACCTTGTGGCTACGCTACGTGGATGACACCTTCGTCGTCTGGAAACATGGAAGGGACGCTCTGAACCTTTTTCTGAACCACCTAAACGCTCAACACCCCAGCATCAAATTCACCATGGAAACCGAACAGAACCAGCAAATAGCATTCTTAGATGTTCTGATTGAACGATGTGGCGCTAGACTAACCCACAAAGTATACCGAAAACCCACGCACACGGATAGGTACCTGCACGCACTATCGAACCACCATCCCAGTCAAAAGAGAGGAGTCATATCTACCCTAACTGAACGTGCTCGAAGAATTTGTGAACCAGAACATCTACAGCAGGAACTGGAACATCTTCAAGTGACCTTGAGGTCGAATGGGTACAGTGTATCTGAGATCAACAGGGCCATGAAACTGAAGAGTCCCACGGTTCATAACAGGGAGGACTCTCAGGTAGTTGCGAATGCATATCTGCCATATATCCCGAGGGTCACTGACAGAATTGGAAAACTCTTGGGGAAATATAACATAAAAACGGTTTTCAAGCCGACCAAGAAGATCCAACAAAGCCTCAGGTCGGCTAAAGACAAAAGAGACCCACTGTCAGCGGCAGGGGTTTATCGCATACCGTGCACCTGTGGGAAGGTTTACATCGGTACCACGAAAAGATCCATGGGTACAAGGCTCAAAGAGCATCAAAGGAACTGCAGGCTGGGGCAAACCGACAAATCGGCGGTGGCGGAACACGCATTTAGTGAGGGCGACCACAGGATTCTGTTCGAAAATGCAACACTGATTGCCCCCAACCAGGGTTACCATAGCCGACTGGTACGGAAGGCAATAGAGATCCAAAAACATGCGGACAATTTCAACAGAAAGGAAGAAGCGTTGACTCTAAACAGAATTTGGAATCCGATTCTGAAGAAATAAAGAATAACTAATGAAATCACAGCAGGTAGTGCGGCAACTAATAATAATGATGATTATTCCCCGAATCCGACAGAAGTAATTAACACTCCAGACTACCTGCATCAATATAAATACGCCTTGAGAAATCGAACTGTTTAGTCGTCGGAGATCAATAAGCCTCTGAAGAAGCTGACCACTCGTGCTAGCGAAACGTCAGGAAGAAATTCCAAAGAACGACGGCCTTCAAGCCCGAAGAAAAGTAGTTATACTAATAACCTCGGCCGCGAAAGCCTTAACCATTTTGTCAATTATGGCTATATTCCGCTCTACAGGCGGACGTGCTTACCTCTACAATATCGAGACCATGATATATGATCAATATATAGATAATAGGTAAAAACTTTGTTAAGACAATGTGAGATTCCTATCTTAGCAGACGTCGGCTTGAGCTTTTGCTTGTATTTATTCGAATATTTTTATATGCTTCACTACACCGTTATACACATATTATTTTTGGTAGTGCGAATTCTATTTCCATTTGCATTATTTTACCCTACAAATCAAAAGATCATCACAAATTTCAGAAGTATTCGCTTGAAGTTACATATCAAGAACCATAGTCTTCCGCTTTACAGGCGGTCGTGCTTACCTCTACAATATCGAGACCATGACATATGATCAATACATAGATAGCCATGGATTTTCAAGTGACTTAGCTTCATACGTTTTTCATATTATATTATACTGATGTAACAAAATCAATTTACACAAAAATTGAAATGAAAAAACAAAAATTCAAATATATTTATAGAATAGGGAAAAATGCAGACAATTTCTGTGAAATAGATGGTGATTAAAATCATGAGAAAACGATTCATCGAGTCTATAATATTTATACAGGAAAATATTGTTGATAATTTTTCGATAATCTTGTACTTTTTATTGAGCAATTTTGGAAGCAACGCCTTTGTGTTATATGCCTGACGAATGCTGTCACAAATTTCAGAAGTAGTAGCTGAAAGTTTCATGAATTGGTACCTCATAGTTGAATGTACACTGAATATACACACCATTTGATTATGGAAAGGACAAATGTCTCATTGATTTTCGAATTTCATATTGTTATATTTGCCCTCGTCAACAATAAAAAAACAACAAATCGATTACGATATATTCAATATATTTAATGAACTTAGATAATAAAAGTGATGATACAAATCAAATATTCATGAATTCAAGGAATATTCGACCCCCATTGCAGACACATTCTGCCAAAATTCCTGATCCTTCTCCCGGCGAAGGATCAACTCGTCCTGCTGCCTACTCAATTCGACAGCCTCGTTCTCGATTTGGTTGGCATTCTCCCGTAACTGTCTTAAACGTTCTTCCAACTCCACAAGCTCAATATTAATTTGAGCTTTCCACTGATTCTGTTCAGCTAGTCTCGCGGCATTGTATTCTATCTCACGCCCCACATCCTTATCTCGCATTAGCGCAGCCCTCAACAAATCTAAAGCTTCTTGTTTCAATTTCGTTTGCCGGGTCGGAGTTTGCGAACCGTGGAGAGTATCGATGTCTTCAATTTCGGGTGATGGGTTTGATGCCTTCTGGGGTTCAGGATTGACATCTTGTTGAGAGGTGGATGGCACTTCAACTGCTGAATTTTCATCTAGTTGTGGGGGTAGCTTCCCAATTAAATACCTCCTTAATAAATTACTGCTATCCATACACCTCTTGTCTGGTGTTTTTCTTACACTTCCACTGCATAGGGGTGGAGTACTGGCTACAGTACTATATCTTCCACGCACTCACTACCTCGCTGAACCACTTCTTCATCAGACGAAAGCTCTATTACTGATACACTGGTCGGGGAGGATGGTATAGGATTTTCTTCCATATATCCGTCCATGAACTCAAAGATTTCTTCTTTCAAATCATTAATATTTGAAGCATATGCAACACTTGCCTCATTCAATATTACTCTGGATATTATATTCACAGACATTATTCTCGATATGATCTACTACTCTTTTTCACAATTGTAACCACCTCGCTTTTGAAATGATTTTGAATGCGTTCATCCCCCGAATCAGCTTTTAACTACTGCACGTACCACCTGATGAACTATATTTAAATCATACATATATCTAGGATTCTATCAACACTGTGAAAGGGTCAACAGGTATTAATTATGATGGATTCCTATAGGGGTTATGTCACTTTTATATCCAAAGATAAACGACCAGGCAAGTTCACCCTTGTACCATGCAAAATAAACGGCCTATTTTTGTACAGTTACTGTGATGAGGTTCACATCCAATTATGATTTCCAAAACACTCATAAATGCATTGAAAACCTTTCGTTTTGGTTGATCTCATTGGAAGACACTTTGTAAATATCCAAGAGAAAATGTAGTTGTCATTTATTGATCGAAGTAGAGACGAAAAAATCAAGTGTCCCTACTTTCCTCAATAATGAACCTGAATTTGCTCGAGTTTATCAATTGATAGTGAAAAGCACCGCCCCAAACTCTCCTTCCCAATAATGAATTTAAATTGTTTGGAAATTATGTTCAAAAATGGGTCTTCTTGAATGGTACTAAGGTAAATCCTTTGTTAACAATCACAGATAGTCATCAGCTTTCAATCTATAATAATTATTCAACTTGCTTTCGATGTATGCACAATTCTCACGAATCTATCAGAATTATAACCAGTTGACCCTTCGGTAGTAGATTCCCACTATAAATGAATGTGATTTAAATATACTTCATCAGGTGGTACTCCCATTCCATTTTGGTAGCATCTTGAATGGTAATACTTCGGTCGCTATGAGCTCCTTTTTTTTGAAATTTTTTTTTGTGGAACTTACGTAACTCGGTCTCCTCTACAAAAAATACAGGGCCTTTTATGTGTAAAACTTCACAATTTTCCACATCAAATTTGTGTTGTTTGAACACACAAAATTCCTCCTTCTTCTGATCAAACACCACACACTCTCTTATTTACTCGTTTTTAACATTTTTCAAGCAGAAAAAACCATTAGTTGTCCAAAAAATGCAGTTATTTTCAAACTATAACCAATTTGTTGTGATGTCATTCTTCTTCTTGTTAATTTTGATGGTCGTTGCTCCCTGTGGCGGTGCATTTGACCAGCTCACCCCCATTACATAACCATAGTTATGCAACAAGAGTTTCGTCGGGGAAGCAGTCCGTCTTGTGTAACACAATCCTGCTTCCAGTTGACTGTCTACTATATAATTTTGTGCTTTCTTGTGTCAGGCGATTGCTCGTCGTTACGCTGTGTACTGGTAGGATTGTCAGACAGATAGTACAAACAAAGGTATAGTTAGGAAGTGAAATGAAAAATGCAAGGATGAGGTGTTGCCCGTCCCCTTTTATAATTTGATTTGATTCTGTATCATAAAATTACATTATAGTTTTATAAGTCTAATATTTAAATTCCGCAGAACTGTAAACATGTCCAGAGGAGCAGATATACCGTTAGCAATTATTTGTTGGTAAATATTAAATCCAGGGATAATATTGATGGGGCATTCAAAAAATATATGACTGAGTGTTTCTGAGTTCCCACACTCACAATATGGTCAATCGCTTACACCAATTCTATATAAATGTACTTTGTTCATGTTCATACAATGTCTAGTTTTCATGCGAATAATGCTTGTTATATGTTGTCTATCCATTGCTGGCATATGCCAGTACCATGGTGTTATTGGGAATTCTGTATGGATTCTATAATATGATTTACCTTTAAATTGAATATTTTGTTTCCAATGTGCATAAAATGTGTCGTAAATTTTTTGTTTCAGGTGTGGCAAGAAGTTATGCTTATCAGTTTTAATGCCCAATGGAATGTTTAGGCTGGTGCCGAGTTTTGCAAGAGTGTCTGCTTTCTCATTTCCGTCAATGTTGCTGTGCCCTGGTATCCATGCAAATTTGAATGTAAGATGTTTATCGTTCGCTGTCCGTAACAAACTCTTTTATTTTTAATGTAATATAGTCAATGTTCACATTAGAATCTGTATTATTAATCCTATCTAAAGCACTTTTTGAGTCTGTGAATATAAAATTGTTTTTGTAACCTTTATTCAAACAGGTTTGTATACCGTTATATAACGCTATGAGTTCTGCATTACAAATATTTATGAAATCATGCAATCTGGAAGAAAATGAGTAATCACATTTAAGCATATATATATGCCCATCCCAACTTTATCCTTATTTTTGGATGCGTCTGTGAATACCAAGCTATAATCATCATGATATTGTTCCACAAAGGTTAAAAATGATTTGTTACTGGTTATATCACATTTCCGTAATCTTATGTCCACCATGTCTATTATTTGTAAATAAGTATCATATTCGAAACTGAAAGCCGGTATGATATTGTTGGTATACACATTATTGAGAAAAGTTTTACACGTCTGAAATGCTTTTATCGTATAGGGAGTTTGTTTAGTTCTCCAGTAATCATACTTATGCTGACATAATATGTTGGTCACTTCCAGTATTTCCATTAAGGGGGGGTTGTGATCTATTCGGTTTGATATGAATTTATGTGCTAGCCATTGCTTTCGTGTTTCGAGATTAACAGTACCTGCTTCTGCTAATATAACATTTCTTGGTGTTGATTTCATACAGCCCAAAATAGTACGTAACCCTTGTATATACATTTTATCCAATTTCTCTAAATTTCGTTTTGTGCACGGTTTATATAAAATTAATCCATAATCCAAATGCGACCTTACCAGACCATTGAATGCTAGCAACATTGTTTTGGGATCTGATCCCCACCAGACTTTACAAAAAGTTTTAATTATATTAATACCCTTATTTACCTTTGTGACCGCCTGCTCTATAGTTTTATCCCATTTCAAGTTATTTTGGATGATGGTACCCAGATACTTCACTTCGCTTTTAGTTACAATTATTTGTTCACCTATTTTAATAGTTATGTTATCTCTAAAGGGCCTACCTCGTTTGAAACACATCGCGTTGCATTTTGGTACTGATAATGCGAAATCATGTTCTGTCATCCATGTGTTTACTATTTTCAGAGTGTGATTCATTTTTTGTAGTGTGTCTTGAATGTTGTACCCTTTACATAATACAACGAAGTCATCCGCATATGCTACCAAGAGTGCATAGTTAGGAATTGTTTTAAATATAGATGTTACATATATATTAAATAAAAGTGGGCTCAATGGGAAGCCTTGTGGAAGACCTTTTGTTGTTATTTCTGGACCGTAGATGTCCCCTTGATTATCTATTATATAAGTTTGTCGGTTGATTAGAATTCTGAAAATTAAATTGGCGATATCAGTTTCGATTCCGTATTGTACCAAATACCTATAGAGTTTATATATATTGACATTATCGTACGCCCCTTTTATATCTAAAAACGTAGCTATCACAGTTTTGTTCAGCCCTAGTGACATTTGAACATATGAAATTAAATAAGTTGCACAATCTAAAGTCCCCATATCCTTTCGAAAACCCATTTGATGTCGGTCGAAAATTTGGTTGTGTTCACATTTCCATTCCAGTCGAGTTTTAATAATTTTTTCTAAAACTTTTTGTGCACATGATGCCATTGCTAATAAACGAAAGTTGGTTATGTTATTGTTGTTATTTTTCTTTTTAATACCTATGAGCAAATATTCTTTCCATGTCTCTGGCAATGCATCACCCTGTAATATGTTATTGTATATTCTCAGAAGTTCTGTTTTCAATTATTGTAACGGTAGATTCCTAATCATACTGTATGGTCTTTGCAGGGAGCCGTATTTTTTTTAAATTACTGTTTTCCAGTTCTATCATTACAAAGGGTTTCGACCGGTCTATTGTTGCTATCATTTGAAAGTCAGGATCCAGGGCCGGGATTATGAAAATCCGATTCGTATCGAGTATACGATACGAACCGAAATACGGTTCGTAAGGTCGTAACCATTATAAACCAAGCGGCGAGATTACGAATCGAAACGAAACCGCCATGTTTTTCAAGTTAATTCTTCCGATACGTCTTGAAAAAGTGGGAAAACTTCCGAGACCTAGGGAGCTATCGAATGTGTTCCGGATCAATTTTGAGGTTAGGTTTGCACTGTGAAATTTCTTTCAGAAACGAAGCAACTGAAGTTGCACCAATGGATGATCAGCCACCTGCTAACATAGATATAAACAATATGGTGCATGAAGGCATGTTAGCAAGACAAAGTGTTGTTGACAGATATTTCAGAATTTAACTTTTTTGTCATTTCTAATATTGATATTTAGTTTTAGTTAGTTTGCGATACTTATCGAGAAATAAAATACTTTAATTTTGTTATTGGTCTTTATTTTAATTTTTCCAACTCATTTGAAGATCCTTACAAAAACATAAATAGTAAACAACGATAAATAGTATATCCCTATTATATATATTCATATTACAACTATCATTTATAACAATATAATATATTGTCTCTTTCTAATGGTAAACTATATTATAATAACAAGTCTTTTGGTAATAACAAATATATCACAGACTAGGAAAGAAGAAAGTCTGATCACAGGTAGTTAATTGGTAAAGAATACACTATGGCACCTTATTGTGGTTTTGTTTTAGGACATTTGATATATCCTTTAGAGTTGCGCTTATTTCAGTCAAGTTGATTCTAATAAGCCTCAATTCATCTATTGTTTCTTTGTACAGATTATTTTCAATGGTTTCAACGGATGATTTTCTTTGTTTTTTTTACATTTTGTCGAGATCTTGAAATTGCCCTCATTTCACCCGCAAAATCCAAATACCAGCAAAAATACCCACACAACTCCAAAATACCCGTAATTTGGGCAATTACCACCAATCGGCAACGCTGCAGACGAACATATAATGGCACATCCGAACTTCGGAAACTTTGAAACGATCCGAATACCGATTACTAGAAAACATGGCGGTTTCGGTTCGTATCGGATTTTCATAATCCCGGCCCTGATCACATACGGAATATAGGTTCAACAATTGTATAGCCATTTGTGAATCTGGTGCATTATTTTTGTCATAGTTATTGATTTTTCTATCTGAAAAGCTACGTATCATGTTCCAGACATAGGTTATGTTTGAATCCCGGTTTAATGTGGAGCAGAAATGTTTGAAGCTTTGTTTTTTCTTTTTTTTTGAACAGTTTTTTGTACGTGCTATTATTTTTTCTGCTTCTATATAATTCTCAATAGTTGGTACCTGTTTAAAATTATTTATTGCTTGTTTTCGGGTAATATTTTGCATATGACACTCGTTATCCCACCATGGACTTCGATTTCCGCTAATTTGTTTTTGACTATGATCAGGTATAGTTATATCCGCAATTGAATTCAAGAAAAAAGTGAGTTCTTCATATGGGGCATCCGTCATTTCTTCCGCTTTTTTAATTTGTTCACTATGTATGTTTTCATCGTTATATCTGCATACTGTTTGGTAATGATCGCTATTTCCACAATCATTTATTACCTCCCACGTACACTTTGTAGCAATTGAATTTGACAATATACAAACATCTACCGGGCTTATATTTTCATTTGGGTTTGAAAAGCGGGTGTTTTTCCCTGTATTTAAAATTATCAAATCCTCATTATCTAAGATTGTGCTTAAAATATTGCCATTATAATTACTCGTGTTGCTTCCCCATAAAGGATGATGCGCATTCATGTCACCCATCCATATGATTTTACCCTGTATCTGTGTGAGCATTCTGGATATGTTATCAAAATTCAAACGATTATTAGGTGGATTGTATGTATTTATAATAGTGATGTTTTTTATATTTACAACAATACTCTGATATTTATCCTGATTATTGAGCATGAGCAATGACAGTCGAAAGTGATGTATTTGCAATTTGCAGTGTTGCCGCTCTCATTGTTATTGTTGAGAACTGAATGCATTAATGTTGACTTTTGGAGAAAGTTGGATTTTTTGAGAAAATAATGGTTATTTCTGCTTAAAAATGTTGAAAACGAGTGAATAAGAGAGTGACTAACGTTTGATCAGAAGAAGGAGGAATTTTGTGTGTTCAAACAACAGAAATTTAATGTGGAAAATTGTGAAGTTTTACACCAAAAAGGCCCTGTATCTCCGAAAATATAAGAGACCGCTGATTATTTCATTTACATTTTTTGTAGAGGAGACCGAGTTACGTAAGCACAAAAAAAATTTCAAAAAAAGGTGCTCATAGCGACCGAAGTATTACCTCTTGAATGATTCAAATACTTGGCATACCTCCTTCTCAAAAGTTTCTGGCATATTTTGTTGACATCAAATGATTTAAGTACATACTTGATTATCAACCTTACAAAATTTCATATATACATTTTCAATAATTAGGCATTCCAATTCCAGGTACTTGTCAAAAATGTCAAATGAATCGAAATGAACCAATATGGCGCCATCTGCCCCCCAGAAACTATCGTTTGTTTTCTGCAAACGAGTGTGTGATTGGTTAAAACTTGTGTTAGCACTGTTAGCCACCCAGACATCATGTGATCTGGAATGCCTAATTCACTTTGCCAAAGATTTTTTGGGTAGATAGATAAAAGAAGTAGATCTAAAGTAATAATGATGTATATAAGTAACAGGACAACATTTCTTGTCTAAGGTAACAGGGATATCTCATCTCATGACTCATGACATGATCAAAAAATCAAATTGTCAAAATTCTAGAAATTATAGGTAGCGACATCTATCCTTCCTCTCGGTGACTATATATGTCACGTGATGAAAATTTCAGTGATGCCAACAATTAAATCCTAAGTGCGCAACCAAAAATAGATGCATTGGGCGCGTTCAGCCACGCTAGCGCAAAGTTAGCGCTGGCAGCGGCGCTCTATGAAAGCGCTAGAAGGTGGCTGAACGTCTATGCTTTGATGCTCTCTGACAAACAGATAAACACATCACATAACCTTCAAAGTATTTTTTTTTCAATATAAAGCGCCTTGAATGGAAAACCTTATAAATTACCTAATCTTAGAACAACTTGCGGATGATAATAATATTGTGGAATTGATTCCACCTCTATTTGAAAGACAAGAAGAAAATTTAGAAATATTAGCATTGGAAGCAGAAAATCCTGTTAGAAATTTGAATTATTTCGAGGAAGTAATTCCAAGTTACCCACTGCAAGACTTTTGTGAACATTTTAGAATGTCAAAAAATGTTATGGAAGTAAGTAACGAACAACTAAAAAGAATCACAAAGTATACATTTGAATTAATATTCACTGTAGGTATAGGAAAATATTGTTGGTATATTTCCACATATTATTTTTCCGTCAACATTGAATTCTACGGTTGAATAACTATTCTCCGCCATAATTAATCCTCAGACACTATTAAAACCCAAATACAAAAATTGAACTTAGGTTAGGTTTAGGTTAGAATTGTTGGTTGTCGTTGACATATGGAACCGCTGACCAACTTAGCGGAAAATAAATTCGCTGGAAAAAATGGCGACCGCTAGAGCTAGCGCTGTCACTTAGCGATCAAATTCGTCCTCCGCTTATTCAGCGCTTGCCTAGCGCTGGCGCGGCTGAACGCGCCCATTTATTGAAA
>JAVJAQ010002294.1:0-161174 GCA_032362365.1 Zygogramma bicolorata
TATATTTATATATATATATATATATATATATATATATATATATATATATATATATTATACTTTGTAGTGATATATCGATTTTTGTAATTTCATCATGTACTGTTATATCTATACCTGAGATTTCATGAATCATTATTTCTTGATGATTAAATGAACAACCATTCTATTTTCGACATCATCTAAACGTTACAATAATAACCATTGAAAAAATGTACTATATTATTATTTCTTCTGTGAAGAACCAATTTCAGTACGTCATTTTCAATCGAAAACAATTCAGAAACGTTGTGGCCGTCCAATAAATACTAGAAAGTCCACCTGGAGCTTTGGGATCTCTCCAACCGCTTTCCTCATTTCATATTTCCACCTTTAATCCCCTAAAAGCATTCGTCATATCGGGGAAGTGTGCAAACTTATGGGCCTGCATTCCCAGGTGATTTCAAGGGAAACTGAGACCTAACCATCTCAATGAAATCGATAGTTTCGAAGTTTATCGGCACATTTTACAACCAATGAACCTACGCTGATGTGAAATGTGTGCAGTTTAGTGTCCAAGCGTGTTCATATATCTTCACCTCGAAATACTTGTTAGCACTGGGTGTACACATGAAAGCATCCATCTTATTGTGATATATGATTTGAATATCAGCATTTTATTTTATTATTTAAATGGAAGCTATTCATTCGAGTACTATGTCGTTCAACAATCGAAATGACGGACAGTAGTTCGAACTTGGAAAAAATAGCATTTGCTTCCAGTATTTGTTGCTGAAGGTAGTTATTATTTACACCAATGTCAGTTATATCTTGATATACGTGATCCTGTGAGTCCAACTTACACTTCATTCAGGCAACCAATAGGGCATTGAAATAGCGATTAATAAGTTAGAGATCACTGAAAGAATGTAGGCTTTCACGGCCGGTGTTGATACATTGCAAGTTTCTCGGGCTCAAGGGCCGTGTCCTGGAATTTTGAATTCCGGAGCTTTCGGCTGCATCTGCGGCATCATCTTCAACGGCATGGTCTTAGAACTGGCACTCAGTTCAAATTTCCAGGACACGGCTCCTCAAGCTGAAAAACTTGCGATGTTATAGATCACAATTTCAGCGACAAGAAAAAATCTCTGGCTGGAATTCAACAAACTTTCTGACAATTATTGAGTACAATATATTGTGTCTGTCCAGAAGTAACGGACCTGTCGAAATAGTTTTATCTCAAATGAGCAGAATATGGACAAGTGATGGAACACAGTTTGTCACAGAAATGATTGCTATATTTAATTAACACGCTTTTATTAGCTTGGGTTGTAACTATGTATGTAACGGAATCTTTGAGCATAATTTTCACCAATTTCCAGAAGTCTGATTAATTTGAAACTTTGCATACGTATCAAGGACCAATGACAATGCAATAATTTGATCATAGTTTTCCATTATAATAATAATGATAATCTTTATTTTCCAGTTGAAAATTACACACAATATACAATAACTGAAAATGACGTCGGAATACAAAAAGAAAATAAGAAAAAAACAAAAAACATTGTTTCAAACACTATAAAAAACTAGCTACAATGAGATAAAAATAACAAATTTGCTTGTATTGGTTTCAAGAAATACATACTCGATATATTCACTAAAAGAGCTTTGTCTGATTATCTTTATAAGGACCACCAGGATTAATAAATTCTTTTATAGATCCTCTGTAGTGGGGTAAAAAAGATAGAGCTAGTGCGCGTTCTGCGCATGCCTGCAGTTTCGGACTTACTCTTTCGTTCTTTCGTTCGGGCACTCGGCACAGCACAACGGAGGCAGAAACGTTTTCAGGGTAATTGCCTTCTCACAATGTTCATTCCTTATCTTACATGCGTAGGTGTACATGAGTCTGATACATGCAAATTACTGTATATGATATTTATGTAACATATAATATAGTTCCCAGCGAAATACAGCCACGGAACTGCTGAAAGACGAATGTTGCCAATAATCCTGAGTTGGGCTTCGACCGTTCACAAGATGCAAGGTTGTACAGTTAATCATGCAGTAATTTATCTAGGCTCGCGATTGTTTGCTGCTGGACAAGCCTATGTAGCACTTAGTCGTGTAAGATCTTTAGACGATATTCGGATTGATGAACTTGATTGCTCTAAGTTAACAGGAAGTACCCCATGCAATAGTGGGGCTTTAAATGAAATGATGAGATTGCGGAATGATTCGTAAGAAATATCACATTTCCACTAGAAACTAATTGATAGATTGAACTAAAAAATGAAAAATAAATAATAGTTTGAAAAACTAAAAAAACACGCTTCTATAGCTAACCGAACTAAAAAATGGAAAATAATTTTTAATTACAAAGAGTTTATATTACGGTAGTAGAAGGCTGAACAATCATTCATAGTCAATCAGCTCAAAATAAAATTATAATAAAATTCAAGTAATTAACGGAATGAAGTAATTCAGAGTGAAAGGCGTGGGGTGCATTTTACTACATTTCATAAGTCTCCTTTCAAAGATAATTACCGATAGAATGATTGTAATATATAATATATCAAGCACCCCACCATTTTACTCTGAATTACTTTATTCTGTTAATTACTTAAATTTTATTATAATTTTATTTCGAGCTGATTGACTATGAATGATTGTTTATCCTTGTACTACCGTAATATAAACTCTTCGTAATTAAAAATTATTTTCTATTTTTTAGTTCGGTTAGCTATAAAAGCGTGTTTTTTTAGTTTTTTAAACTATTATTTATTATTTCGAAGATAAATATAAATGAATCATGTACTGAGTTCAACACTTATCTGAAAACAAAACCCGATATTTTGAAACAGATTTTTCCAGCCAACAAATACAAAAATACGACTAAGAAGTCACCCCTCTACTGGGGCTCAGTAGATTGTGTTCACCTAACTATTTTGTTTTCGGTTGCTGGAATTATTTTTTGTTAATTTATCTTCTATTAGACAGACTTGGGAAACACTAGAATTGTCCGTGAAATTAAACGAAACTCCTACCATCCACCCCTTTCAGAGGAAACGGGTAGATTGTAGCTTACCTGTCTGGCCAGTGTTGCCAAAATTGGCAGTGTTTCATAACATCTGACAATTTCCATCAACGACTATGGATTTTCAAAAAAATCTTTGAATTATTCATCATCAAGGTCTGACGTTTTTGTTTGGAAATGGGGACTGAAGGACTGAATATAGAAATTTCAAAAGTATAGACTTCAAACCCTCTTCAGAGTTACTAGTAAATGCTTGATCCGTAGTATTCTATTCTATCCAAAAAGAACTGTTTTTCGATAGACACAGCAACTTTTCGGGCTAGATTAAAAATCTGCCCGTCTACACTTGTATGGATTCCAATACTAATTAAAATTTTTTCAGACTGTGGTAGGTTACAAACCCAGAAAACTACGGAACAAATATTGATCCACCACAAAATGATGACGGTCAAACAGTACTTAGTAAATGCTATTTATGGTTCATGCCAAACGCCATCGAATTTGATCGAAGTCATTCGGTAAGTTGGCTTTGTCACTGGTTCCATACGCCATTCTCCAGAAGCAGAATGATTATTCGATGACATGTCAACTATGCAACGTGGCAGGGTCAAACCCCAATACAACAGAAAAATTGTCACTCATGATTACACGAGAGCTTTTTCTTGTCGAAGTAAACTTGACATTTCGATGAGAATTTTGTTGCCTGGCAACTCAACGAAAAAAACTGCCTCTGCTTCTGGCAGATTTTTGAGTTAATTTGCCGGAAGGCAACTGAACTCGAATCATGAATGTCAAGTTTTCTTCGACAAAAAAAAAGGTCGAGTGTAATTCGGTACGACAATATAATGAATACAGTTTAGTTTATTCAATTCAACGGAAAAGTACAATTGTTAAAAACACAATTCTTATATTTCATTTTCACAGATCAGATATACTCTTTTGACAACGCAGGTGAAAAATTGACAAAGACGCCGGCAAAGATTTGTTTACAATTCTGGTTGCCATGCTTTCAAGAGTTAGGTTCCGTTTCGTCGCTGAAAAACTTAGGGCAAAGTTTTTCGCTGTCATAATGACAAAATCACGGCGGCTCATGGTATATTTTATGCGTGAGTTGAATTGTCAGGAAAAAATATCTGTTCCATTCTCATATTTGTCTATGAGCAGGATCAACGAATTGTGCATTTCATCTGTTATTTCTGATCATTTTTATTGATTTCTGCGACCAAATGATTCAGTTGGCTTCTGAGAATCGTAATGCTAACAACATAAATAAAAAAAATCTGTTATCCGCATGCTCTCTAGAGATACAACCGAGAAGGTTTTGCCACACTTTTTGGATTCATTTAAGCAGAAATTGGTTACTTCCTTTCACAATGAAAATTTCATTAGCAAAAATTTTATTATTCATCAATTGGTAGTTATGAGTCCTTTGAACCTTCACATTTTTAAGGAGTTTTTTCGGGAAAAGGTGTTCTGAACACAAAATAATTCCCAGTAATGCCGAATCTGATGTATTCAACCATAAATATGAAATCAAATATAAAATTGTCGGACCTCTTTCCATGGCACTGAGGAAATTAGAATTTCAAACTTTTCAATATTCTTTATTTTGAAAATGCACGTGTGTCAAAGGTAGGGCGTTTGAATCACAAATGTGTTCATCTGCAAATGTTCATCGAACGACAGACACTCAGTACTGGAAAAAAAGATTGATGAGTATTTTCAGTCATTTTCATCAAATAAATCAAGTTTCTGTTGCTATGATGATAATGTGTATATATCATTCATAGTAACCAATTTAATCGGGCACAACCAAGTGGGGATAATTTGATCATCACTGATGTTTCATAATGAATATGTGATATAAATAAAAATTAAATTGTATCTTCATTCGGAAAGTCAAACAAAAAAGGGATTTTTGTGTATACATATTGAGAGTAGAGATTTGAATTCATATTTGAAATCATATTGTAAATATTGCAGACTTTGGGTGACACGTCTCTCAGAAGAATTTCCATGCCTTGGTTATTCTGTTGGAATTGAATTTACAAAAAGATACATCTCGTCAAGAAACCAGGTTCACGACAGAGGTGTGGGAGTTATATTCATTGTTTCAGTAGTAATGAATCTACCAGAGGGGGAACAATCTAGTATAAACCTCTTAGATCATCAGGAGGTGACGATATGATTATTTTTTGAATATTACAAATAATCAAATTTATGATGAACATTGGATCGTACGTTTTTTTATTCGTTTCTGCAATAGACACATTCTTGCCTGCCTGTGCACACTGATGATGAGAGACCTAGTCAATATTCAGCTCAGACAAGTTTCAATTCTTTGAAAATTAACTTTCCTTGATTGACGTCGGCTGGGTAATGGAACCATCCATTTTGAAATACCCATTTACCATCAAACCCAATACAACATTTCCGGACAGTCGCCTACTCTCAAACCAGCATAATTGGTATTAAATGAACAACGTTTTTCATCAAATGTAAAGTAAAACTAGTTTGAAATGTTTCCACTTTCAGTTATAAACTTATTTCATCTCCGTTCACCAAACTCTTCACTTACCCGTATCAACTATAAGAGAACCTCTTCCTGAGTACATAACGCTCAATATGTGCATGTGCACTACAGCACTCACAAATCACTTCCAAATGACGTAAGGACCTTAGTGCTTTCGACTATATTAAACTTCAGTTCACCGATTCATAGCAAAACTTTGTAACCAATATTTCGTTGCATCTCTAGTTCCTCATATAGGTGCTCCCGAATTTGTTTGAGAAACTTTTTGTTTGTTGAAAAATTATCCTCCTCAGACACTTTTCCAATGGAATAAACCTCATTCCGAATTTTTTATGGGAATCAATTATTTGGTATACATCGAGTAAATCAATTCAATCCAATTCATCGAATACAGTCGAGATAATAGAATCCAATATTTATTCTTTCACAAATACTAGAAAAACGTATTTCCAAATCATCTCATCTACACCTATCGATTGCTGCACATTGAATTACATTATTTTTTATCTTATAACATATTTAAACACCAGAATCAATATAACATTATTTTTCATACGGAAAGTCCAGTATATATATATATATATATATATATATATATATATATATATATATATATATATATATATATATATATATATATATATATATATATATATATATATATATATATATGTGTGTGTGTTCGGATAGGTTTCCGCGGTCAGTTGTATGTTGTTGTTGAGTTCGGGTTGAACCGCGTCTGGAGTTTTGTTCTCGACGTTTCGGCTCCGATTTTGGAGCCATTTTCAAGAGTAAATGTGACTTCACGCTGAGGTCTCAATCTGCCTACTCCTCAGGTCTCGTCACGAGTTCTTTCGAAGGTCTCGTGACGAGACCTGGGGAGTAGGCATACGACAAAGTAGCTGCCAGCGAGAAAGTCGAAAGGAGTTCAAAGGAGTATCCTGATAATCTTTCTCTGGAGGAGCAGTCGATGGTTCTGAAGTCAGAAAATGACCTGGAGTTGAAGCGGTAATATCGTTAGGATCATTACTAAATGGGTTAAGAGGGTGAGAATTCAAAATGGCTTCAACTTGAGTAAAAATAGTAAGAGGCTCTTCATAAGTGAGGATCTGCTCGCCAATGACTCTAGTAACGTGGAACTTTACTGATTTGACACCTGACTCGCATAGGCCACCGAAATTAGGTGCAGAAGGAGGATTGAAGTGCCAAGTAATAGCTTCTGAAGAGACAAAATTTTTGAACATTTCATTCAACTGTCTGTGCGCACTTACAATGTTTATTCCACAATCGCTGAAGATATGATGACAACGACCTCGACGAGCAATAAATCTCCACACTATTAAAGAATATTAATGTGCACTGTTGTACGTTAGAGACCAATACCTCAATGTATACAAATTGTAACTTTTTCTAAGGTAGGTAAATACCAATTTCGAATTGACTGATCTGAGACAGTTGAAAAACTGGTTCAAAAAGAAAAATTACTAGGTATAAAAATAATGTTGAATATCAAAAATAAGTGATGAATTCAAGAAAATGAGCAAGAAAACCACGTCAGTTTCCGTTTGAAACAGTTTATCTTGAAAACGGTTCAAAATAGAAATAGGATTATCTGAACAAAGTCAATCTAAAATTGAATTGAGAGCTCAAAAATGTTGCGTTTCATTTGAAAAAATTGAGTTCCACTCATTTTTTCATGAGATCAAAGTATCTGCATTTTTTGAAGACCCTGTATGAGGCAAATGAAAATATGACTCGGAGTGAAGATTCTCACTCCACTACATTTCAAATTTGATCGTTCTAGTGCAAGAGAGTTCAAGATTATCAGCATTTATAAAAGTTCCATGTTTGGTAAAAAAAAAAGAAAATTATTTTATATCTCCTAAACGGTAATAGATAGGTATAGGGAAATAGTATATGAATTTGTTGACAAAATGATAATGAATCATAATATGATATTATATACGGGGTGTTTCATTTGAAAAATCAAAGGAACCGCTTGTTTATAGTAGAAGCGACAACGCCGCATCGTCTAAAATATTTTAGGCGTGTAGGTCATATTGATTTATGCAAACTGTGACATTTTTATGTTCATCCGTTGAATAGTTTGTCAGAAACGGCTAATTAACGCTCATCATGTAAAGCCATGTATTTCATGTTCTAGAAGGAATCGACATCAATATTCTACCAAAATCACCTTCATCCATGATGCAACTTTCCGAGTCAATAAAGACGCTATACTGGTTTTTTATAACAGCTGCACGATATTCACATAAAAATTAGTACTCCCTTTCGGTGTAAAAGTGGCTGTATAAACTGAAATATGTGCAGTTCCTAGCAGCGTCTACCTTCGAGCTATTTAAACGCTTTATAGGAATTTTAAGGTTTAATACGTGCAAAATTTCTTAAATGTGCTCTCGTAGAGGAAATGTTTGTTTAATTCATTGGTTAGGGGACCGCCTATATGATCAAACTGGGGTATGTTCAGGCTAGATCGTTTTTCTGGAATATTGAAACTGAGCCAGCGGCGACTCGTTGAGTAAAGGAATCTGTTAATTACAGAAAAACCACAATATTTTCATGCAATATCAAATCCAAATTTCGAAAGATCACAGCAGCGCTCTGAATTTTTGAATTTCCAGTTTTAGTAGTTTCTAAAACAAAGTCCATGAAGTAGATGTGAGATTTTTTTCGTTGCATGATTTGAACTTAGAATATTGCCATAAGTGACTGCATATTTGTATTTTATGTACTAACAATGGCTCCAGGCGGAAAGTTTACATAGCAACTCGAACAACATACTGTTCAGAAAATAATCGAATTCAAATGTAATATTCAGGGTCTTTCACGACGAGCGTTCGTTAGGAATATATGGAGAACGATTCAAAATAAAAACTTGATATTTTGTGGTAGTGGGCTTTACAAAATGGCCTTCTCAACTAAAATATTTTTAACTTCCGGTCTCTTTCCGTTATACCGGAAGTTGAGGTCAACTTCCTTATTTCAAATGAAACACCCTGTATTTTCTTACATTTTTCAATTTTTCATCACATTTTAGGCCCACTTTCTATAACAATGCCTATACCCAAATTTGTTAGTTTTCGAGATATTGATTTTTTTCTGAAAAATTTGACAGTTACAGCACCACTCCGAAAATATCATAACTCATAGACAGTAACAGTTGAAAATGTGAAATTTCACAGAATCACACCTTAAGTCATGAACAGGTTCTTCGAATTTTCGAAAATAATTTACAGGGTGGTCGAAATTTCTACCTTAAACATAACATCGAGAAAACTGATGAAACACGATTTTTTCAAATGGAAACCATACACTATTCTATTATTTTTGGATACTACGAATAAAAAGATATCGAATTCATGAAGAATGTCCTATACCTAAAATAGACCCCTGGCAAGATATATCCGATTTTGGAAAATATTTGAAATGTAAATCATTCGAAGCAATACCAAACCAAGAAAGCTTTGAAAACAAATGAAGTTACAACAAATATATCTAAATTTGATGCCATATAATTGACGTGTATTTCGTAGTTTCCTATTTGTGTGCAAAATGCCTCGTTTTAAGTATTCTAATAAAGATTTCCTGAATTTAATAATCATTTATGGTGAATGCAATAAGATAATGGACAGAACTTGTCGTGTATTTGCAGAAAATTTTCCAAATCTACACAGACCCAATAAAAATATTCTGAGAAGACTTCTTAGAAACTGCCATGATTTCGGATCTTTTTCGTCTGTCATCAACAAAAAAAAAACAGTAGGAAACAATGAGGACATCGAGATTGTAACCAAGAAAATCAAACGGAGACATTTTTAGACCATCCGAAACCATCATATTTACCGAGATATCAATAGATATTCCATGAATGTTCCTGAAATATCTTTGGAAATGTATACACTAATCATAATATGAATTTCGGATTTAGTAAGAGATGAGATTGGAAAGTTTTTTGTAAAAGTTGAACTTTTCATAACACCAAACTGATATTTTTGCACTCGACGCGCGTTTCGCTAACAAGGTCAGCATCTTCAGGAGAAGAAAATTGATACTAAATCTAAAGCTACGGTTAGTTGTTTATATACCTAGAGTTTCTTGGTCCGATATGGACTTTGTTTGTTATTGTTAATTATTCTAATAAATTTCTCGATAATGAACCAGTGCAGTCACTACCTGCAAAGTTTGTTGGTGCGTCATCTGTTGTTATTGATTATTTTGTTTACTTTCTCACCAATACATTCAAAAGCGGGCTGAAAGGGATAAGTCCCTTGTCACCATTCATGCTGTTTTTACATTTTGCAATTTCTAGACTCTCACATGCATCGAGTAGTCTTGTGTCATGCACATGCTTAATCAGTTTGAGATTACTTTACATTTAATATCAATTTTCTCCTCCAGAAGATGCTAACCTTGTTAGCGAAACGCGCGTCGAGTGCAAAAATATCAGTTTGGTGTTAGGGTAATTGATCTCTAGGAAGAGTTTCGGATTTAGTGTCATTCAGAATCTCAAATTGGATACAATTGAATATGTAAATAGAGCGGCTATTGCTTGAAATTTGACATACCATGGGATACCTGATTAATTGTCCAGTAATAACCACAACAATGAAGTCATTGTTTTCTTGGGTAGAGAAATTAAATTGAAGATATGAAGTCGTTGTGCTATCAGGTAAGGGTATGAAATCGAAGACAGACACACAATGTCAATGTACCTCATCGTTATACCAAGAACAGTTAAGATAGAGCAGTTGGTGTTATATCAGTAGGAAAAATAATATTGTATAAGCAGCTAATCATTATCTTATCAGATACACACTTTCTTGTGGATTTGATATTTTTCTCGAATACCATTTTTCACAGTCGGGAGAGTTATCGCGTGAATCTGAATGTGCCCTTCTCGTTTCTAGCCTGAGAAAGTGAATTAACAATGATTGGTCGGTCATTCCTAGAGTACAGAACCCCGATTATATTTATGGGAATCCAAGTGCTCGTTATGTAATTATACGTCAAAGGTTGAAAAATTAGCCTGCACAGGACTCTGCGGAAATCTTCCATTACTCTCAGAATTCCAAGTTTTACCTTTGAGGGAGGCCCGTCAACGACCGACAATTCCAGCCGTATATTTTCCAAATGGCCGACATGAAACACTAAAAGAAACTAATAAAGCACTGAGCCGGGTTGTATAATTTTTTTAATTATACAGTAATTTAGGATATTCACGGATATTCAACGAGGTAACTGGCCGTATATCAGCGTTTTTAATTTACTGCAAAGTGCCGGTAAAACCATCCCGTTTTCCCCGCCAACACGTTTCGGGTATTCGCTGAAACATACTGAAAGTTTTTGTTGGTTTCCCGTTACTACTGAAGGATTGGAATAGTTATTTGTGTATGAGATACGCAATGCGACGTAGTGTCGTTTGTTCTAGTCCAAGATCCGGCTGCATTTTGTTTGCTAATGAAACCTCAAGACGGGTTTCCACTAGGCGGATAATGGGGATGACGGCTGCAAAACTCGACCACTAGGAGCGCCACCACTGCATGTACCTTTGACAGCCTCTCAAGTCAAATGACAACAATTCAAAACATTAAACGCCCCTTCTATGCAATAATTAAGAATATAAAGATTTGAAATCGACATAAAATGGATTTATTTGTGCATTCGGATATAAAAATGTAGGAACGCATTTATTTCCAAAAGAAACAAAACTGAAAAAGCAGTGGGGTGTAGCCCTGAAAAGAAAGAGCTTTCAGGCTTCAGAACATTCTAGATCATAGCTGTCCAACATACGGCCCGCGAACTCCTTTCTTGCGGCCCCCGCTTCACGGGTCATGTATACATCACATGTATAAATTACTCTCAAATACCGAATATGCACAATTCTTACATTACCGATAAAATACAATAACATGTGACGCCACTGGCGACCGACAGCAGGCCGCAGAGCATTCACTGGAAATTGGACCGATCATCCCCGAATATTCGAGAAGCCAACATGAAATTTATCAAGTCAAAGTATAAATGTTCCCTCTCTGATAAGTCACTTACTCACTTACTTCGTTTATCAACAACAAATATTAATGTTAATATTGATGCATTAGTATAAGAAAACCAACATCCTCAAATGTCCCACTGATTTTTTCATATTTTCTGAATAAATAAAAATAATAGAAAAACTATTTTTGTATACCATATTCACATAGTATTATAGTATATACCTATTAAAACTCAGTAATAATGTTGTATAGAAAGATTTTATAATGCGGCCCTCCAAACTGCATTTTTTTTTGAAGTGGCCCTTGGGCCACTTGAAGTTGGACAGGCCTGTTCTAGATTATGCTCCAGTCACTTACAAAAGAACGTAGCAGGGCTAGTAGATGGATATTATGATGATTTTTAACGAAACACCCCTGTAATCAGTTTGAATTTTTTACCTTTCACTCAGATCTTTTTTTTTCCTTTGAGAGATCCACCACGTTCCCTGTACAAACTTTTCAGTTCTGGTACAGACAAACATCTATATCTATCGGTTGGAGAAAACATCCTTATGATTCTTAAGTATCTTTTGAAAATATTCATTAAAATAAAAATAAAACATGCAGTCGTGCTGCCACCTACTAAAAGCTTTGGGTCATCTTCCCCATTAGAAGCAGATTTTCAGTTGTAACATTGATATTTCGATAAACTAAGTTTGTCCGATATTTACTGTATCAATCAGCGTTGATTATGTTGCCATAACTTTACATTACCTCAAGTAGTCATTCACTCAGTACTGCGACTGATTTTTAATAGCACCGTTTATTAGGTTCTGAACTGAAATGGAATATTCGGAATATTTTGTAAATCGATATTTGATTTCATTGACGTTATTGTTTCATTCAATAGGTCGCGCCATCTGATCTCTGTGAATCCAACTTAATCAATATGATAATCCGTTAGTGCAATTTAGTTCCAGTAGATTTCGCTGTACGACAACTAGAACCTGTCAGTTCCTTCTTCGGGAATATTGGTGCATATTACTAGTTTTTGAATACTTGGTATGAAATTAGGTACTGACAGATATATCCAAGGATTAGTTAGCTATAGGGGTAATTCTGCATGGCCATGTCAAATTTAAAAGCACGTCAAAATTTTAAACATACGTAAAATGTTATGGAGTAAAATTTTAACGTGCTTTGAATTTAACATGTGTGGTTATAGAATTACCACTAATGACATTCATAACTTGGCCTAATCGTGTAGGAAAATATCTGTGTTAGCAACGTTGGTAGAAAGGGCTCTTGTGGTGACAGTACCTAGAGATTTGGGCATTCTGTCATTTTTCTGAGACATTTGACACTCAGTGATTTTTGTCAACTTCTGGCGAGTACAGGAATTTTGTATTTGAAGATTTTGAAATCATCCTCCATTGAGGGATTATAATTCCTGGTACAATAAGTTTCCGTTTCGTTGGCGAATTAAGGCAATGGCAGATTTTTGATATCTCTGGAAACAGACCCAAATTGGGGATTCAACGCCACAGCCACATGTCATAACCCTTTCTCCTTCAGGACGTTGTGAAGGTTCTACGCTGGAAATACCGATTAGATTTGACCAATCCTCAGAAGCGAGGTTATGCAGTTACTTCTGTAGGGCTTCCTTACTATCTGTGGTCATTACAGCGTGAAGGAAAGGGTTCATGTATTGAGATATCGTATAAGTACATTGACCGTTCGAGCTATCTGCGATTAGGCTAGTGATTACCGTATGCTCCATATCAGACTATATATATATTGGTTCCTGTCCAGATATTAACTTGTTTTGAAAGATTCCAGACCATACAGTTTTTGCAGAAGACAATTTCCCTTGGAACTGGTACACCTGACGGATATACACAAGTCCTATCGATAAGGAGTCTTAGTTGATAAGTAGTATTACGTATGAAGCCCTGTATTCAACAAGCACGGTGCACCATGCTTGACAGAGTACGGGTATGAATTGGGTTTTTATGAAAAAGGTTAGTGAACCACTGAAATTGACTAGTTTAAGTTCTTTTTATATAGGGTGTCGTACTCAATTGTGTGAGTATATCAATCATATATTATTTGGCTATTCTAAGGTAAATGAGAATAGGGAGTAAACTGTAGGTAGGCTTGGTAATTTAGCTGGCGCCCCCGAGTTAACATATCGATTAATTTATTCTTGTATAAAACCCACCCCATCTCCACTAGGGTTTAGCCGCGAGCGTGCCTGTCATTCAGACAGATTGTGTACCGCCCGTTTCTGTTTATGCGAATAAAAGTAATAATAAAGAGGTACCTGATTTGAATATATTTATTTTTTGTATTTCATATTTCCTTTTTGTGACATAAAGTTATATCAGAAGGGTAGGACGGTAACACAGTGTTACAATTACAATTACAGACAGCGGAAAGCAACTTCATTTCCTAATATGGAGTGATATCTATTCACGGTAAATAGTGAGATTTCAGCAACAACACGATTTGTATAAAAACATGTTCTCTGCTGCCTCACACCCTTTATACTTTGGCTTAAATGCGGTTAACAATGTTCCTGGCTGAAAGGTTATAGTTCGGACTTCCATTATCTATTTTATCAACTCTTATGGAAACATGATCCTGAGAACGAATGGAAACCTGTTGCTAAGAACGAAAGGATAAAAATACAAATCAAATAAGGCAATCAAATCCAAACGAAAGTTTGAAATTATTATTAATATAGTATTTCTAATGAAAGTCGCTGGATCAGTGACAGTAACTTAAGACTGTTCAAATATATTCATAACATAGGGCGGATTCCATTCATTTTCATATTGGGAATTTCAATGAAGATTATGAACGAATCGTAGTGAATTAGAAGTTGGGTCTCTATCCAAAAAGAGAGTTTGCAAAATTGAGGAACTGCTCAATATTTATCCAGGAATGATATGCGCTGATCCAGTAGCTTGCAGCAGATTCCAGACCAAATCTGGACTATTACATTTTTCCATTCGACAACTACGAGGTGAACATACTCAAGCTTCAATGTTTGGTTTGCGCTTCCAACAACGGAGATCCACCTAATGGCCAGTCTTTGTTGTTCTACCCCCTTCAGAAAGTAACTCCATTATATACTCGAAGCCGTTCTCGTTATGATCAAATACAAACACGATATCATATTTCATGAACAAGATTGAAACTTTCGACAACATCTAAGCGATACACAACCTCGGAACCATTTTCATAAATAGTAGGCTTTCATGAAAGCTCTCTCATACGACCAAATAGGATGTTATCGCAGAGCTCTTTCAAAAGATTGTGATCGACGTCTGCCAAACCGAATCTTTTGCTCTTCGAAAATATCCATTTTAATAACGTATGAATGGAGAAACGATATTTGCATTTATCGATCCCCACTGCTTGCTGAAATACAATGAAGTCATTTAGTCCGGCGATATTGGGAATTTCGGCAAAGCTGCCGGTTGCAAACCATAGTGTGGACTTTTGATTTCATTACCCGAATTTATATAGTCTACAGGCCCATCCAAAAAATGGATGGGTCATATGAACCACCAGGTGACGTATATAGGACGATATAAGAGCATAAAATAATAACATTCAGCACTATGCCGTCACTTGTAAGCTGTCTGAGTGCAGGTGAGAATTCAAAAGTGCAGGTAGAGTGAGTACATTTTGGTCATATATTTTTGTACGGCATTTTTACCCTCTATAGATCCATAAAAAATAGTAAGAAAGCGCGTAGTGCCTTAAAAAATGGTACGCCACAAAGTCGGTAAATTTTTTGGATTTTTTGACAATTTCAAGGGTAATTTGGTCATTTAATTATGTACGGCATACAGTTTCATACTGTTTCAATACAGCTTCTAACTTCTAATCCATTATTCCGCAACGCCGTGCAAAAATCATGCGACAAAAGAATCGAGGGTTGCAACCCCCTCTCTTTCCGTGGTCCGGGGGGGTGATTTGAAAAAGTACGGCTTCGGTTCCAAAGCATTACGGAGCACTCGTAAGTACTATTAAAAATAATGCCGTCAAAAAATTTTCGTTCATTTGAATGTATATATAATTATCTTCATCTCATGGTATACTTGATTTATAAAGCTGTAAAATCATTTGACTCTGTACGGCAACTTTTTCTTTAACATGATATTGTGAAATACAATCGTTATATAATATTGCCGTTCACAAGAAACTGTTCTGAAAAAAATAGAGAAATACAAAATATGAATTTTTTTAGTTTTTGCAAAAGTTCAAATATTCATAGACTAATAAAGTATTGAGATTTTCTATATGTTTCGCTTGTTTCAAATAGTATTGAAATGAAAATATTAAGAGAAAATGATGCCGTACATTTTAATGCAGACCATATCTTTTAGGCTGATGAAAATGACGCTACCATGTTTCATTGTAATGATGTGAATAAATAAAACAACATTTTTTTGGAAAAGTTCTATATATTTAAAGATAATATTACAAAATAAGGTTTTTATTTGGATAATTCAATAATTCTTCATAGACGTCCGAATTATCTTCTCTATCATTTTCTGAAACATGAATGAGTTTTTGTCAAAATCAAAGTCTCACGTACAGATTAAACATGTAAAGATTTATTTATTTACCAATGACGACATCAATTTCTTCGTCTGATTCCTCATCCGGTTCCGTTACGTCACTGACTTTTTGGGGGACCTTTGGACCAACGATAATGTAAGGCATGTAAAAAAATACTATCTATGCATAAAATACTTTCAAAATAAATTAATTTCATGTTGTTTCAAATCACCCCCCGGACCACGGAAAGAGAGGGGGTTGCAACCCTCGAGTTTTTCCCCTTGTCGCATGATTTTTGCACGGCGTTGCGGAATAATGGATTAGAAGCTGTATTGAAACAGTATAAAACTGATGCCGTACATAATAAAATGACCAAATTACCCTTGAAATTGTAAAAAATCTAAAAAATTTAACGACTTCGTGGCGCACAATTTTTTTACGGCACTACGCGTTTTTTTACTATTTGTTATGGATCTATAGAGGGTAAAAATGCCGTACAAAAATATATGACCAAAATGTACTCACTCTACCTACACTTTTGAATTCTCACCAGCACTCAGTAGTTGGACAGCTTACAAGTGACGGCATAGTGCTGAATCTTATTATTTTATGCTCTTATATCGTCCTATATACGTCACCTGGTGGTTCATATGACCCATCCATTTTTTGGATGGGCCTGTAGTCTAATACTGTAGTGTTTTATTCTCACACGAATTAATGAATATGATTTCATAGCTGAGGCCCCTTCACGAACGTCAACCCTCAAAAGTCGAAACTTGTCTGATCAATGGAAAACTGAATAGTAAAATATATAAATATTCCTTATGAGAAGCGAATGTGATTATATCTACTTACTAAGGTGAGATATGAATTCCACCAACAACGGTGACAACTATTTTGCTATTGATTTATATATTGAAATTCTGCAATATTCATCAGTGCCACTAGTAGAGCAGTCTTATTGCAAAACTATTATCATTCGAAATATTATAGATTTCCATTCATATTCCACATATATTTGATATGTGAGAGTTGTATATTTAACAATGGTACGATTGTGAAGGGCCATAATACAAATGTCGTCAATCGTCAACCGAAGACGATTGCGGATACCAGCAATCGAAACGTCGTGAGTATACTCTACTCGAAACTTGGTATCAACATTCATCTATACTACTTCATTCATTTATTTCAATTCCTTGACTAATATTTCACATTCGATATCTCAATTTTCTTGCCACAAAATTATTTCATTTATTTTTTCACATTTTTGTTCACTAATACTCCATTTTCGATATCTCATTTTTTTTCACAATATTATTTTCTTTTGTCAATCAAACCTTCAATTTGATTTTCGACCGAAAAATCCATTTCAAACTTCTCTTCGGATTTGATTACCTTATTCGATTTGTATTTTTATCCTTTCGTGCTCAGCAACAGATTTCAAAAGATTTAATAATACCTACAGACAATTGAAGTCCAAACCATTGCTATTCAGCAAAGAAGACTGTCAATCACATTCAAGCAAAATACAAACATATGTCGAAATGAATTCAAAATAGTTCATTATTTGACTTGTTCATATTGATTCTCCACCTAGAAAGTTTTTTCTGCATGCTTGGCTCTGTGTGGGCTGAGGTAGATAAAAGGTAGTTGTGCTATGCTGTTTCACTATTAGGCACACTGTTTTTCCAGACTCAAATATGGTATGATTTCCTGGGGATCTTTCAGTCACATGCAGATGGCTTCTATTCTGCAAAGGAAATCCTTGAGGATCAAGTCTTTATATTTTGGAATGTAGTGAAAAATGAATTTGGAGAAGTCAGATTTCTAACCAACTCCAAATACATTTTAGAAATGTTGATATATTTCATTCTAACTCCCATATTTTTGAGTCAAATACTCCCATCATTATTTCACTTCGACTCGTTATGGCTTAATGGTCTCATCACACTTTTGTGCTTGGTAATCATCGAATTCTATCACCAGATGACTGAAAACAATTTCCTCTCAAGAATGATCAATCATGCTGTCATTTACTTTACATTACTGCTTCTCTCCTGTAAGGAATAGGATTTTTCCAGAATCTTCGGAAAAGAAAATGATAAATATTTCATTTTTCATAATACAAATTCGAATTTTTTATTTCCATCAGAACAAGTACATGGAAAGTTGGGTGTACGATATTCAAACAATATAATGAAATTGCATTACAAGAAGATTTGGTAGAATTCATTTATATTATAGAAAAAATGTTCAAGGAGAAGAGATTTCAATTTCTGCTCGAATATTTTGATATCACTCAGACCTGTGATTGTGGTAGGGAGACATCTATAGATTTTGGTTCCTATATGAAAAATAATATTTCGGTTTAAATTCATTTTCAAGTTTGGTAGAATGTACGAATCTTTATTCAGGGTATCATAGTTGAATGTCAGAATGAGTTTCTAAGATATTTTTACACGAGTCATATTTCTCCAAACCACATAAGCAACGAATAGCTCGCTTCTGAAGCAAAAATGTGCTCTCAGCGAAGCTACAATTGCCCCAGAATTCTAATCCATACTGAAGAATACTGTGAAAATAGCTGAAATATACAATTTCACCAGATGTAAATCCAATGTTCTTCTGATAGTAAGGATTGCAAAAATTGCTTCAGAGAGTCTTTTATTAGTTCGATTATGTGGTGATTCCACTTCAAATTACAGTCAATTTCCATCTCTAGTAATTCAATGTGGTCTACACCTGTTATTGTTCCCTTGTCCATCTCAATATTGAATTCTGTTGACGATTGAGAAGGATGAAATAGCATACAATGTGTTTTATTCTGATTGGGTACTAATTTATTGGACGAAAACCAGTCGATAAGGTCATACAAAATGTTAGCGTTATGTTGTGGAGATAGATTTGAATTATCTATAATTATGTTCGTATCATCAGCAAATAAGAAAAAATTGAGTTGGACAAAATTGCGAACTAAGCCATTTATATAAATCAGAAACAAAACCGGGCCTAGAATTGACCCTTGGGTCAGAAACTCCACATTCCACGTTGACTCTTCCTGTTTTAATTTTTTTCGATTCCTTTCCATGTGAGTCTTGTAATTCAACGTACGAAAAATGATTTTTCTATTTTCAAGATATGATTGGAACAATGCATAAGTTATACCTCTGAACCCATAAAAATTGAGTTCACAGAATAGAATTTTAAAATTTGCGCACTCAAACGCTTTGCTGAGATCGCAGAATAAGCCTGTTGGGTGATATTCCATTTCTAAGGTAGAGTTAATGTTTACAATTGAAGACATAATAGCATTCGATGTATTAAGATTTTCGCTAAACCTGTATTGAGAACTGGAGAACAGTTTGTTTTGTTCGAAAGAGATTCTAAGCTGCCTACAAACAACTATTTCTAGGATTTTTGAGGGAGTTGAGAAAAAAGAAATAGGCCTGTAGTTCGATATTGATTGATTGTCTCCTTTTATGTGAGCTGGCAATACTTTGGCAACTTTGAAAATTGTAGGGAATTTTCCTTCTGACAATTAAATATTCGTGAGAAAAGTAAGTGGACCTTTGAGTGAATCAAAATTTTTTTTTATGATTGATATTGGTAGTTTGTCATAACCTGTGCTTTTTTTATTTTTGATCTGGTTGACAAAATATTTCATTTCAATTTCTGTCCCAGGATGGAAAAAAAAAATTATTGTCGAAATTGTTTTTTTCTCGAGTAGAATTCTGAACTGTTTTGCTTGAGAGTGCTGAGGCTAATGAACCTGCCTCATTTACAAAACAATGCTAAAAAAGCTTGGCAACATCAAATGCACTTTCGACTAACTGAAAATTTCTCCTCAGATTTATACTGTTATCTTCTTTTCTTTTTTTCTCAAGGATGTGTTCATTAATACTTCTCCAAGTTGTCTTTATTTTGTCATCAGAATTCGTTGAAAGCTTTTGAAAATGCACTTGTTTTGCGGTGTCCACAACATTCTTCAGGATAGTGCAGTAAAGTTTTATCACATTGTTATCCGTAAATTTTTTCACATTATGCAGAAATCTTTAGTTTTTGGATGAAGCGATAATTCCCTCGGTTATCCATCCAGGTTTGGTGGGGGAATTTCCCTAGGCTATTTCAACATTTTCTAAGCTAAAAATATTACTCCAGTCAGTGTTTTCAAGCAGTGGTGTGAACATATGCTCGGTTTTCGCAGTAAAGAATCTAAGCCCTCTGTATTGTTATTTTTTTCTAGTAGACGAAAATTATGGAAAATAATGTTTTGAGCTGAATGATAGGAGAGGCCAAGATCCAGCAAAGATATTCCGAGTTCCCTATCGATATTCGAAACGATATTATCCATTTATTATACATTTATTGTTTCAAATTTTCCAGTATTTGCATAGTTTTCTCGGAGTAATTCCAATCTGATTGTTAGGCAACAGTTCAGTGAGCTACAAACGGTGGTAACACCACACCGAATCGGCATTGATGAAGTGTTACGATAATGTATCCACGGAGTCCTGCTCACAGCGCCGAACGAGCTGTTTTTGCATTCGTGCACATATGATCACTCATGAGAAATAGTGTTGGAATTGTTCCAACAGGGAACATTATTGGCAAGTATAGTGTCTATACGGTATACTGTAGTTGCAGTAGTGATTGATTGAGATGCTGGTGGTCGTATTGGTCAAACTTTTACGGCGACAGAAATGCGAGAGATTGACGATTTGTCCAAACTTCATTGATTTCATCTTCGAAGACCTGTCTGTGTTCTGTGATCATAATGATAGCAAAATGGAGCTCAGGAAGCAATAGGGAATATGCATAAAATTTGTCTCGAATAATTTTTTCAATTCTTTTCTGTTACATTAGAATTGAAATATATTTTTTCATTCAGTTATTATTCAAACGCATGTAATATATCAGTTCATACCAACACAACGCGTCACTATAGGTGCTGCTTGTGAGAATAAATATTTCAAATCTGCTCTCTGTGGTGACTTATGGTGAATCCTGATTTGTTATGAATTTGGGATGATGAGAAACTGAGTTTGTCCAAGCTCAATCAGACAATCCACCGGGAGTGGATATATTCATGATGACACCATATTCTGCATAAAATCTCGATTTCATGTCCGAAGAGGTCAAATGAGTGAAAGCTGCGAGGTAATCATTATATCATACGATGTATTCGAGTTGATAACGTATATTACACCAATGTGTTTTGTACTTTTGCATCGCTTGGAATACGAATGAACAATTTACCGAGTGGATTTCTAAACGTGTTTTTTCATTTTGGTAACACACAATACTCAAGAAAGGAAGTTTTTCAGTTTTTCCGATGATATGTATAGCAATTGAAACTGACACAAACATGAAACACATCATTTGACAACATAAACTGGTGGTGTTTGAGCGGCTCACATTTATCCAATTGTTCAAAATTCACTTTGAAAAATAATTTGATTAGATGTAAAGTTAAGATTTACAGATGCAATTATCAATTGCTCCTACCAATTGTTATTATTCAAATGAAATATGGACTGATAGGTAACTTATTATCCATGAAAAATTAAGAAAAGAAGAAGAAGTGTTGTACCATAAGTACTTACTTGAAGTAACATTTTCAAATGAACGTTAATTATCGTTATTTCGTTATTTCTTCATTTCACCATAAAATTTATTGCAAATTCATGAGCACTTTTTATAGAAACAATATTTATACATAGAATGGGACAAAAATGCTTGAGATTAGTAAGGAAAGTGAATATACTAATTGTGTATTCACATTCAACAGTTGTAGTATGAATCATAAGTATTTATTACAAAAATCATAACATTGGAGCAAAGATTCTGGCCGACGTCATTAAATCAATATTCATCAATAGACAATTGCAGGTATTCCTCTAGGGACCTTGATATTCACTCGTGCGTAACGTCACTTTCCCCACTAGTACTTTCCACGCGGCTGTCAATAATCCGTCAAACCCTTGAATCCTGTAATGTAATTAATAATTGTTCTTCCTTATTGATATCATTTACATGAAAACTGATCTGAAAATCGATTATTTACAAAAAATAGAGAGAAAAAAGACTTGGCCGAAAATCGAACGCACAGCTTAACGGTTATTCACAACTGAGCTAATTCAGATTTGAATAACGTTATCAGAGATTTGTACTCATATCTTGTGAGTCGATTCATATTAATTCAGCTATTTTGCAACGAACGCTCAAGACTGTCGAAAGTAATTTTTCACACTAGTGGGAAATATTGTAGCACGAGGCGTCACTTCCCGCACTAGTAATGTAATATACTATTCTCAGATGATGAAAACAATTTTTGGCTTCGAATCTGAGATAACCATGCAAAATTGTGCACATTCAGAGCATGCTTGTTCAATATTCCCTTTCTATCGATCGAATTCCAAACACTTTTTTCCATCATAGTGAGTAGTCAACTGAAACGTCGATGTATTTAGGCAATTATTAAATGTTTCGCCATTTTGTACTAATAATGATGTATCACAAGACACCACTTTCAATAAAATTTTTTCCAGATAGCGCCCAGCCGTCATGTTGAAATTCTCATTTGTCAATTTTACTCCAAAATATAGTATTAATGCATCAATTTCATTATCCTGTGTTTCATTTTATTGAGTTGATCCGTTCAGAAACTGAAAGGGGGGACATCAAAGAAAAGCACTGTGTATGCCTCCTACAAATCCAGTTAACCCTTGTGCATTATACACACTACCCCATTACCGAAAGAGCACAAAATATAAAGCCACTCAGTCCATCTCTTGAGCAAATTCCAAACATATTTATAGCCTCACTTTTATATTATTACGGGTTACCATCTATTGCATCTGTCATTTTTTAATCTGTGGATCAATGCTCTCCCTCGCTCACAGGTCAGATATAGATATAGTTGGTAAATATTTCCCATTTACTTACATCTTTCACTGTCGAAATGGAATCTAGTTGTGCTCATTCATTTTACAAATAATTGTGGAACATAAGTGATATAAGATTGAAAATTGGTTCATTCATGTAAATAGGCGAGAAATCTTCGACAAACTTAAATTTTTTTTCCTGAGCTAGAGATCACATTTCGAAAAGTAATACCTTGTTATTCCAAGTTTCGACTCCTGAGGTTTTCCGTCCGTAGGGTGACGTCACCTGGTAAACGGGACAAGTCAACTTGAAATCCAATCATTTCTGCTGTGATATTATTATATTATTTCATGAACCCAGAGTTTGAGAAGAAAACAACAGCATATCAGTCCTGAACGTATCCACCCCTGGTTTCAGTCATTTAGATATAGCAGTAGGAAAACAATATATATTCGTTTTGAGTTATTCATGAAGGGTACGCCAAGTTTTTGAGCCTTCTGTATACTGAATCCTCAGAAAAGGGCATTTTCCTGGTCTATAAATTATTTCACGGTCATCCATCCAGAATGCCTTTTTTATGCGGACGAACCTTTTCGTTATTCAATTCGATTCAGTTGGAGAGTGAAACAAAACAATTTATTCCGTACTTCGGTCCTGCCGTGATATATCGTGCAGGTTATCAGTAACCTGGCTAACCTGTAAGCACTTCTGCACAAACCTTTTCAAGAATTTATCTCTAGCAAATCCGGTTTTATTGTTTCTCCGAATGAGATACGGGAATGAAAATGAAAGTGGTCGATGGAAATGGATATTCGATGTGGTCAGTGGAAAGTATAAATATACTTCTTTTTACTTCGTTGGGAAAGACTTGGTTCATGTAAATAAGCTAGAAAATAACTGAATTATTCCAATGTTGAAATAATCAAAAACATAGTATCTAGAATCACAATTACAGCTTATCCAATCCATTTTGGCACAAACTCAGATACTTTTCAAGTTGCACACTGGTAGTGTAGGCCACGTCTCGTTGGGAATAAACCTTTCCTAATGCCAAGATGAAAATAAAATGAATGATTGGAGATCGAAGAGCATCATTGATATTTGCTATTGAAAAATGGAAGAAGTTCATCGAACATTAGGACGTGACTTTCGATGGGATTTTTTAAGAGAACCACCCTTTCAAATGGGAGCAATCGAACAATGAGAGACATAAAACTTTCAACTTGACTGCGAGAGGTGATTTTGACTGTGTAAGTGAAGTAGTAGTAGTAGTAGTAGTAGTAGTTGTTTAGTTTAGGTTTAGGCAAGTCACAAATGGAAAAAACATACAAGTTTTGTGTTTCTGACATCCTAAAAAAATATATGATTCATACAAGTAAACTCAACATCTAGAAGCAGCTAAAAATGTTTTGTAAGATGAGTTGTGTACCTTGGTGAAGTAAAAGACAAGATATGATGAAAACTCAATAAGTTTTTAAAAGTCAAGAATATAATTTATACTGTTTGTAACGGTGAATCAATGAAATAAAGAGTCGAAATCATTGCTCGTCAATAAAACGGAACAGGTTTCAACAATGCAGTTTGGATAAACAGAATTGATTACTCACATTGTAGTTCCAAAGAAAAGGGTGTGTCTTCTCTTCATTCTTCTTGAAGACGACCCCAATGTCTTTGAAAATTTGTTTTAATCTCGTTGGTCGAACTGATCACTGAAGATTAATTAACAAAAAGCCCGAATCAGAAGACAGTTCTTCAATTTATTTAAAGAATTATCCTGTCATGAATTATTTCGCTGAAAATTTTCTGCTTAACTAGAAATCCAATGAAATTAGTTAATTTGAAGTTATCTCATCGAATATAACCAATCAGAACAGAATTATACTGAAAAGATCCCAAGGGCTTTCACTTTATCATATTATATTGCCATGGATACATACAAATTTTAAATGTCACCATTTGATTGTAATTAAGATGGCTATATACTGGTGTGTTTACTCCATATAAAAGGTGGTCAGCAAATCAGACGAAGATATGGCCAACTTGAAGAAAAATTTGATGATGTGGGCGTAGTAGTAATGCAAAAAATCCGCCAGGTACCGGCACTCTTGCAATGGAGATGACAGTCCTGTGTTGCCAAGTGTGTGCTGAAGAAATCAGTTGATTGTTGACATTTTCCTTCAAGCAACTTTTATGCATAATCTGAGTGATCTCAACTCAAAATCTTGCTTAAGAAGTAGTAACACTATTATTCAGCCCAATATTCACGTTAGTGCGTGTGGTGTTTTCAATAACCCCACATATCCAGTCCCGATAAATTCTCTATCCTTTAACAAAACATCGGAATTGGCAACAGCGTGTTCCATGGATCGAGTGATCACGAAAATTAATAGAAATTTTTGATTACCAGCGCTCCCTCATGGCCACTGATGAACTACCACGCCTTGTCCACAGATTTGTCTGAAACAATATCGCAACATTAGAAACACCAGTATATAGACATCTTAATTGTAATACTATTTGGAATATCAATTACCTTAATTATAGAATCAAATATACCAAAAATAACAGTTAACAGTCAAGAATTTGTATGGAAAGAATTTATGAACTTTTGCAATGTAGAAAGTATCTTTAAGATTTAGATGGAAATCGGGAGATGAAGGAACTAGCGTCAATTTCAAAGGATTGCGCTCTGAACATGAGAACAAAAGATGGTTAAGAGTTTACGGTCAAAACCATGTGGAACTTAGCAGGATGAATTGGCTCTTTTCTTAATTTTCATCGAGAATTTGCAAAAAAAATTCTATCCGACTATCCCTCGAACATTGACAAATGCCTACGGCGTCGGGCAACAAGCTTTCGAAATCTGTTATGAAATTTTCGAACAATTATCTACACTCGCTAAATTTGCAATTCTAAGCGCTCGATTATGATTATTGACGACCCGTGATGTAACTTGAAACCAGATTCTTCGAACGGAGTTGAACTTGGAAATCGACAGATATACTGCTACCACTATTACAGGTGAATAATATAACATGGCTGAATGATTCATTCGAAACGAAATGTTGAAATAAATTTTTATCTGAAACCTCTTATTTCCAATATATGACAATATCTCAGATCTCCTGATACATACATAATGGATAGTTTGAATTGAATGAGAAAAAACAATTGCTAGGTCAATCAGTGGGTTATTGAGGCTAGAGAGGATGGTATTCACTGCAAAACTGATCTGTTGAAGAATCATTAATAATTCATTTGCCTATTGAAAACAATTCTTATACCTACTCTGCGAAAGAGACAAATTTGTTAAAACAGCTGACTTCACACTGCATCATATTCGATGAGATTGTTCAACTGAAAGCCACATATAACAGAAACAAGTTCAGATATGTAGAAGTACACCTGTATATAACAAAACGTGTTGCCTTCTCGCTATAAAAGGAAATTGCATACAATAAATGAAACTGTAAGAACTACGAATACAGAAATTTGAATTCACGACTAGTCAAAGATGGAATTGGGTTTTCCACAACTGGATATTCGAGTGAACACATGAAAACGGTGGGAAAACATTTCTCTTCGGAATCTATGGTAAAAAAGACTAATATATGATATAGGTCATATAAAATTATTGTTTCATTGACAGATATCAATTATTGTTGCACAAGTCTCAGGTGTGTTATATGTTTTATATATGATGTATGTGATCTCTTTCAGTAGGTAGGCAGCAACATAAATTTTGAAGATGCACCTCGCACATTATGAGATACGAATTGTAAATTCATTCTCATTTATAGGCTATTAGGTAATACTTCGGTCGCTATGAACACCTTTTTTTATGGAACTTACGTAATTCGGTCTCCTCTACAAAAAATCCGGATGAAAATTTCGGCGGTCTCGTATATTTTCGGAAATACAGGTCCATTTTGTTGTGAAACTTCACAATTTTTCCCATGAAATTTCTGTCTGTTGAAACACAAAATTCCTCCTTCTTCTGATCAAAGATCACTCACTCTCTTATTCACTCGTTTTCAACATTTTTAAGTAGAAAAAAACATAATTTTTTCAAAAAAGTTAACATTAATACATTCAGTTCTCGACAATAAAAATGAGAGCGGCAACACTGCAAATACATCAACTTTCGACTGTCATTGAACTATAACGTCACAACAAATTGGTCATGGTTCGAAAATAAATGCATTTTTTGAAAAAACAATGTTTCTTTCTGCTTGAAAATGTTGAAAAAGAGTGAATAAGAGAGTGGGTAGTGTTTGATCGAAAAAAATAAAAATTTTGTGTGTTCAAACAACAGAAACATGATGTGAAAAATGATGAAGTTTTTCAACAAAATGGATCTGTATCTCCTGAAATATACGAGACCGCCGAAAATGCCATTGGATTTTTTTGTAGAAGAGACCAAATTACGTAAGTTTCACAAGAAAAAAAACGGTAAAATTGCTCGGCGACCGAAGTATTACCGGATTTTTTCAGTTTGGTGATTTCATTCAGTCAATCGAATATCGAGATCTTTCCTGAAAAAAAGAAAGTATTGGGTATCAGTAGACTGACACATCACCTACGCTATTTCATAGTTGAACCGGATAAATAAATTTCAAAAAAGCTTTCTCATTGAGTATATTGATTCACATCTATTGATTCGTTTCAGAGGAATTATAAGTGATATTTTGTCGTTCTTTTTTTTTTGAATTGTTACCCCAATTAACATTACCCAATGATTTTATATTTTTCATGTACTACATAGCTTGAGTTCTGTTTCAATATCTGATGAACAACTATTTGAAATGACCTGATTTTTTTTCACTCTCAAGAAAATTATTTTTCGACAGCTTTTTTTATGCTTTGAACACATTTTCTATAACCGAAGGAATGGTGAATAGTATTAAAAAAAAGTTTCGTTTTATCTACCGCTTTGGTTTTCGAAGACATCAAAATATGTTGTGGTGGAATTCCATAGTTGAAGTTCCATGAGTTTGAAACCAATGGTATAAACATGGAAACTATCAACAGGGATTAGTTACCCATATTTCCGATTTGAAAATATTAATATTAATGATAAATATCTTCATTTCCACACTTCACGTAAACTGAAGCACATTTGAATTCAGATGAGAAATAAAAGGGAAAACAAACATGGATGACAGGAAATTTCAAGGGGAAGTTCACCAGTAGGTGCTCCACCACCTAACCCGTATTGTAGTGAAGTTTATACTATTTTTTATTTTGCCTACCCAAGCTAAGTTGACTCAACCTAAATCTATCTAATCTAAACCTGAACATTGATCACTGATTATTTCCTTGTTGACAATCAACTGCTTGATCACACCCAAAAAAAAATGCCTGGGCGGGAAAAGAGGGGATAAGTAAAATTAGAAAATTGTTCAGTAAATATGTTTTGAGTTCTTTTTTAATTTGATCCTAAAATATCGCTGGAATTTAGGAAGTATCTCATAATGTATACATATTAAACTGGAAGCTTCTTTCGAAGAGAGATGTTCTGTGTGCACGATATGTTAGCAGGTTATAACTGATGTCAAGATTGTAGATATCACTTCTGAACATTATTTTTTCATGAAGATAAGTTGGTCTTTCAGACATCAGAATTCTGTGAAACAGGCGCAAGGCAAGGAACTTGAATCTTCCTGTCATTAAAAGCCATTTCAACTCATTCAGTTTGTGAGAGACAAGATCATATCTTTCTTATGACATATATAAATTCAATGCAGGAGTTCTTCACGCATTGTATTCTATTAGCAGAATCTTAATCAATAGGAAACCCGTAGATAGGGAACAATCGTTGAATTTCTGACGAAACCTGAGTTTCACATGAACCTTTTTTTGTAGCTATGGGTAAATAACATCTATGAGGATATAGTAGGCCCAGAGCTCCATGTGCTCATTGCATATTGCATTTAACATTCTCCTGAAATTCGCAGTCAAAGCGAGTTTCATTGATCAACTGTGCATTTTCAGTAGAAGAAATATATTGAATTCATTTTGCTGGAGATGATAACTAGATTAAGTAAGGTTGGTATTGAAGAAATCGTCTTCTGCGGATGATAACTTGGTTAGTGAAATGTGCATCGAGCGCGATTGTTTAGCAGTTGAAGTATTCTCTGTTGAGAGTTGTAAGTAATTCCAATTTATATTTCAACTTGAAACCACATTGTTCGCTGATGAAGACCTACAATTGCACTTACTGCATGCGAAATAATCATCCTCTTGGGTGTATGATATGAAAAACTATCATCATTTTCATTGTTCGTTTATGAATACGAAACGTCGATTCATCGAACAAATGACTGTTTTGAGCTTCAAGCCAATATTCTCCAAACATCCATTATTCAGCATCCAATACCAATGTAATACCAGATCAATACCCCGATCCATAATTTATTCACATATGTAATTATATGTTCCAGTGATATAAAGGAGATAATAAACCTGATGCTGCTCGAAATTGCAGTTTCAGACGTATTGAAATTTCATTGGGTGAAATTAATGGAATAGGAATAATTGGATATTTGTTAGATATCAAAGTTAATTATCTGGATTATATGATATCAGAAACGACTCCCACACTGATGATGTATATAATATCACTGGGTTTACTATAGGGAAAAATATCGACCGATGAGGGCGCTGGTGGTGGTTAAACTATATCCACCATTTTGAAATATTTGCCTTGTTTACATTTGTGAAATAACGCGCCAAACTGAAATCCAGTCATCAGTTGCCCTCGCTAGACATGATATTGGTGTTTTTTTGCTATATTTCCATCGTACGAAATTTTTCTCGTGAAGTTTAATATAACCGTGTTCATGATGCTTTGAATAGCCGCACAATACTAGTCAGATAGACTTGTCTCTCCTCTATAAATACTTTCACGGTCGATACTCTTCCGAATTGTTATCAATCGTTCCCCGCTTGGCGATATCTACACGGATGACTCGACGAGTACAGAATTCCCACCATTTGTTGTGAATTTGGAAATCTGTCGAACCTCTCTTGCTCAGGGATCTTTTTTCAATAGAACAGCTGAGCTTTGGAACTCCTTGCCAAAAGAGGTTTTTCCTGAGGCTTAAAAACTTCAGAAATTCAAAGTAAATGTTAATACGAATCTCCTGTCCATTGGTTCACGCGGTGTTCTTTGACTATCACAGGGCATTTTTCTCGTGTGAATCTGTATATAAAAAAAATGAGACGCAGGTTTCTGGCTTTGTGACAGATTGACAATGTCAAAGACAAGTAGTGCGAAAAAGGTGAAATTCTATATGACCTTCATGGGAAAGGAATTAGGTTGATAAAAATGGTCGAGAAATATAAATCAAATGAAGAGTCTATTTTCATGTAGTGCGAAAAAACTGCCGAAGAAAAGGTATCATCAGTTGATAAAGGATCAAATTCTTATGATGATTTCAACTTCTTGAAATTTGCGCTGAATACGCTTCATTCCTGTTGTTGTCAAGTGCGAGAGAAACTGCCTGGTTTTCAACACTCCCATAAAGATGATCTATCTGCTCTAATCAATGATGACTGAAAATAACTTGAGCTTGAGTTGATCCGAAGTCAATATTTCCAAAGCTGTGTAGAAACTGACAAATGCTTCATTAATATATTCAGTCCCTGCTGTTGGGAGAGCTATTTTCTTCAATTCATCCTGTTCAAACTAGCAGAATCTCATTACAACTTCTGGTAACTGATGCTCAGCCATCAAATCTGCGAACCCTCAGTTAATAGTAATCTAGGGATATTCCAAGCAGCCTGAATGCACACTTTAATAAATATGATATAATCTGCTATTATATCAAACGAACCAGTTTACGCAAAGCCCTTTCGCCAGAAGGAACTTCTGAAAAATAAATTATGGAAGTGAAACGAGCAGAACTGTTAACGTGTTAAATTTTTCGTCGGAAAGCTGAAAATTATTTCGTGAACTGACAAACTGCTGTTCACATTTACACCCTAGTTACGTCAAACGAACAATAGGGTGGACGCCACGTTATGTGGCGTGGTAAAAGGTTTTAATTTTAGGGCGCAATCCACTAGGAGAATAAACAGCCTCATGAATAATTGCGTTCATTCAGAATTAAATGAGGAGCCAGATTGCAAGATTAAAAATCGGGCTGTTTGGAGAATCCTCGGAGATTCTCTGGTTTATCTAATTGCCAGCTTCATTAATTAGTGCTTTCGGTTATTCCCAGGAGCCGAAAGTTTTTTTGCTGCAAAGGAACTATTTCCGGACGAGGTAATTTGAAGTGGTTTCCAACTCAGTGAGTAAAGAAAATACTGAGAACTGTATGAGAAAGAATTATAGACTGTTCTTATTTCTCGAGATAATATCCTTCCAAGGACTATCGAGAACTCAGAGTACCTATTATTAAGAGGGGGTTGCAATGCTATATATTGTTCATACTAGCTATTCACCCTAGCTCCGAATGGATTAAAAATGGTTACTGTGGGTTATCTCTAAGAGATAGACATATACCATCGCGTACTTTTTTGAATACTTTCTGAGGTGTACAATACTGTAGTACATTATTTTGAAATATCTTGTAGGGTTCAGGCAGCGTTTGCAATGTAAACGCAATAAAAATTGTTTATTTACGATATCACATCTGAAACCTTTGGAATTATCAGTGTTTCTCTACTATATTATGCAAGTTTGGTACATATAAAATTTCCTATTGGATCAACCTAACTATTGAAGAAAACCGCCTCAAACTTTGATGCGTAGTTTTCAATTTCTAAGTGTACATAGGGACAGACAGACAACGGAAGGCAACTTTGTTTTCTACTAAGTAGTGATATATATTGCTCGGAATGAAAAATTTTCTCACTTTCAGTTTCATATGGGAGTTCCGTACCTGTGGTATTCAACAAATATAGTCAAGAGCACAGTGGAAGAAATACATATTCACATAATGCACGTACATCTCGGAAGTTTACAGATTTTATCAATCCTGAATCACTAATCGGCCATGAAAGAACCAACCAGTGTATTCTTCGTTCACCAGTCCTGAGTCATAACCTCAGACTATCAACCTTTTCCTATCCTATTTTTCGAAAATTTAATTTTGAAAAAACATTCGACATACTTGAAGACTGGCGTTAAATCAAATTCCTCGCAGGAGGAATGGGCAAATTCGGTTTGATTTTGGAATACCTCATCCATGGGTAGATGGCGCAATGACTTCATGTTTTTCGCATCAGCTTTGCTCGGGGCTTGATACTATGAAAGTTTTGATTTTTATTCCGGAAAGTCATCGACTTTCTGTTGATGATTGTACTGACGAGTGGCCAAATAGTCCGAAACCGGTCTGCAAGTGTGCCCGTCCCTATAATTGAAAATCAATTCTTTCATTTGTATCGCCAAAATAATGCAAGATATTCTTTTGTGAAGGAACCTACACTGGCACCGGTCGGATAATGCAATGCCCTTAGTGGTATTAGCCAGGGGAGTAGTTGTTTCCTGACAGGTGCCAGCCAAAACCTACTGTGTAGGCAGACTTGAGACTAGCTTGAACGAATTATTCGAAAGATGATTTGATTTCATTTTGGGTGATACTGTTCGCTTTCTCTAGTGAAATTGTCGAAATCAATCCGTAATATGGTTAGTTTTTCGAGATGATAATACAGTTATTTCTGGTCCTGGTGTGAACAATGATTTCTTGTCCACTTATAACATGAAAGGTCTTATCGTAAAACTTGAGTCCAGCTTCTGAGCATGATAACAAATATTCATATTTTGTCTTTTTCATCCGTCAGCGAAGAGTGTCTACGTTTTTTTTTCTGTGAAACCAACCACTGTATAGAAAAAAAGATCTCAAGAAACACCACAACAATTGTTTTTCTGTTCAAGTGAATGAGAAAACTTTTGGAAATCATTTTCCCCATGTCATCTTTGTGAATGAAATTACTTCGATAGTGCCTGAGCAATGGATAAATCAATTTCATTTTCCTAAGTGTTTTCCAATCCCAATCTGAAGACTGGGCGGCAGTAACAGAATTTTTGGGCCAATTTTCAAAGTCCGTCTTAGAAAGCAGACATACTGAAAGTAAAAGAATTAAACCAACTACAACCAATGATGGAAATCACGAAGTCAAAAACACTACACATTTCATCGGGTCAATAAAATATTTGACATTGAACCCGAATTATATGCTGATGAGTTTCAATGTGTTGACCCTATCCACAAATGTAACGATTGATGAAACTTCAAACTACATTAAAACCGTTGTTGCTTCAGATATAACCGCCCTGTTTGAGAACTATCTGACGTCGACGTACTTCCAGTAGGATGAAAAGTTCTATGAACAAAAAGAAGTGGTGGCTATGGTCCTATAGGGGCAAACTTCTTCATGAAACAGTGTGAAAAAACAAGTTCTAGAATGTTAGCCTGTCCAACGATATGTTGATGTCGCTTTCGCGATTTGGTGTCAAAAGATTTCTATATTTTCTGAGTTTCGGAATCCAAAGATTCAGTGATGGGGACGAAGAAAGATAAGAGAATTTAATCCATGGACGTATGGGTAGAAAGGCAGAAAATGGAATAGTTGAACATAGGGTATACAGAAAGACCACTCACACATATCGATACCTCAACATGAATGCCAGCCTCCACTCGGGGCAGAGAGAAGGATTAATACAATCCTTGGTAGGAAGAGCGACATGCATTTCTAAGCCAGAAGATTCTGAGGAAGAAATGCCTCATTTAGAAAGAGCCTTCTTAGATAATACTTACAGTAAGTCTGATATTCATCGAACCTTACGACCCAACCATAGAAAGAATTCTGAAAAAACATGGGCTAAGAGCAGTCTTCAAGTCTACGAGAAAAATTCAGGAAAGCCTCAGATCTGCGAAAGATCTACGAGATCCATTATCTACTTCAGGAGTGTACTGTTGTGGTTCTGTCTTCATTGAAACCACAAAAAGGAGCATAAGCATCAGAAGGTCATGATATTGACTTTGACAGAACGCAAGTACTGCATATAATAATGAACCATCACCTACAGCTCAATAGAGAGGCCATAGAAATTCATCAATATAAGAACGACTTCGATGACAAAAAAGGGAGTCTCAATATTCACAGAAAATAGATGCCAGCTGTTCAAAATACATGGACCATCAAAATGAGAGATGGGACTGTTCCGAAAAATAATTGCCGAATCACCTTCAAGAATGTCTACCGTAGATATAAAAAAAAACAGATGCAAACACCTACAAACCACGGTTAAGAAGCTCGAAAACACCATTTAGTATACAGTGTGTTCCAAAAGAGTCAAATTCTGTGTTTGATATGAAGTACTACTAATTTTTTCAAGTTCGGTCAAAAATTGATCAAAAAAATATGTCCTGTCCCACCGATTAATATGGGGGGTTTTGAATCATAGATCCTGCGTACGATACAAAAACTTTATATTTTTGGATGGGAAATATTCAGATTGTGCTGAAGGCCCCTGAAGATCTAGCTCTCTTTCTATCTCAACTATGCAAAATTCGTTTCGAAATCCAGCTTCTAAATCGCCTCGAGATACGGTAGTATTAGATTATGGTGGATTATATAAATGGTTGAGGCTTTCGCGGCTGAAATTTTCAGTATTGCTACTTGTGTTCGGATTTGGAGGCCGTCGTTTTTTGGAATTTCTTCCTGACGTTTCGCTGGCGCGAGTGGCTAGCTGCTTCAGAGGCTCATACATCTTCAGTTTGACACCGATGACTAGGTGTTACGACTTCGTAAAGCATATTCATATGGATTCAGGTTGTTTGGAGTGCTAATTACTTCTTCTGGATTCGGAGAATTCTCATTCATATTGATTGCCGTAATTATTCCATCTTTTTTTTTTATGCAGATTCACACGAGAAGGAAGCCCTGTGATGTTCGAAGAACACCGCGTGAATCAGGGGACAGGAGGTCCGAATTAACTTTTACTTTGAATTTCTGAAGTTTGTACGCCTCCGGAAAAACCTCTCTTGACAGGGAGTTCAAAACTTCAGCTGGTCTATTGAAAAAAGATCCCTGAGCAAGAGAGGTTCGACAGGTCTCAAAGCTCACAACAAAGGGGTGGGAATTCTGTACTCGTCTAGTCATCCTTGTAGATATTGCCAAGCGGGGAACGATTGATAACAATTCGGAAGAGCATCGACCGTGAAAGTATCTATAGAAGAGAGACAAGTCTCCGACCCTTCTACGATGTTCCAATGAAGTGAGAGAGTCTGTCAGCGAATAATCACCAACAAGACGAATTGCCTTCCTCTGAATGGAATCGAGAAGCCTCAATGAATGTTTTGGTGCCGAACTCCACACATGAGAACTATATTCCAAGACAGGTCGTATCTGAGCCTTGTAAATCAGTAGAAGTTGACGAGAAGTATAATTGTATCATTAGTATCAATTGCCGCACTACCTGTCGTCATAATATTTGATACTGATAATGAATAGATTGTTACCTTGTGAACGAATGGGTTTATAGAATTTCATTTATAAATTCGATAAAATTCTTTCCAATATACTCTGAAATTATTTCGTATGGGGTTGTTGACCTGCCTAATTTCTTTCTCTCGTGTTTCGTTCTTCCACCATTCGGCACACTTCTAGAATCTTTAATCACATATTTTCTACCGATCAGTTGATTTATCAGCGGTGACGTATAAACAATTACCATTGCCTCTTTTCCAGCTACCAGACCTCCCATCTATCGACAAGTAACCATTAGCGAACCAATCACGGGCGCTATTTATTTCCGTATCAAAACGAGCTATATTTACGTAGTTACCACGATCATTCCACCATCGAGTTCGCGTGCTAGCTGCCACTTCCATCGATTTTTGTGTTACGTGTCAATTCGAAAAGGGTACTGCCACACGATAATACCTAAATTACCTTAAATACGATCCGTATTTCGTATTTTTCTAGCGATTCTGATGGTAATATGAATTTCGTAACTTCTAGTCTACCTGAATAACTGTTATTGTGCGATTCCTATCTGAGATTTATACAGATTCGTGGTCGTGGCGAAAGGTCTTTAGTATATTCCAGGGAATCATTAGTGCGTTGTTTTCATTTGTGAAGCGATCAACAGAACGAGATACTGAATTACGTGAAACGACGTCTGGATTTTTCTCAGGACATCCCAGTATTGGTCTTAAATTCCGTGGAATCTTTCGAGTTAGATCCAAAATTTTATCAATCATTCCCCATTTTCAACAACCAACTTCGTTACAGAACAATGTTAAAAGAGGAGGATGAGAGGCATATTTCATACAAGCGAATAATTGTGGTAATTAGCGAGTCCACGTAACTAGCCTTATCCTCGAGTTGCATACTGTACTTTCTCTACAGTTATCACTAATTTCCAATCATCGACAAGACAGCATGTTGAACAATTGCTTGACGATTAATGGATATAACTAGATTCAGTACCAATTCACAAACTGTTGAACGATAAATTTCCTATAAAGATGATTTTTTTTTCAATTTCACACATAATATGGGGCAAAAATACGCTGAAATTTGATATTGGATAATCGAATGTAGCTCTGTGATCAAATTTATGACATTAAATGTTACATATCCCAACATTCAACAAAAAAAGCTTCCGGAAGTGGTTGCCATCAATTTAGAATACACATATATTCCGAATGAGCAATTGCCTAAACTAACATAACCTTACCTAGCCCAACCTAACCAAACCTACCCTAACCTTACAGCTGTCAAATACGTTTCAAACGGCTTGAAATAGTGGGAGTGGTAGAAGATTTTCTTTGGCCCTACTCAAAAAAAGATGTGTTCTTTGCGTATGTCCTGCTAAAAACTAGCATGAGAACATGTGATGTGGCAATTGATAACGATAATAATAAACTAATTATTTTTCAGTCAACAAGACACATGAAATAAAAATATTCATCTTCATACATACATTCATGTGCAAATGGTCACTAATTTATTGAAGCGCAAAATACTCGAGTCAATGAATTGGGATTTCCCCCCATTGGAAAGTGATTCAAGCTTGCTTGGAATAACATTGTTGTATCAAGTGGAAAGTATGGAGGATGATGATAGATTTCAGTTACACTATAACGAAGAGTCAGCATTCACCTCATACTCACATTAGGGAATATGACTTTTTCGCCTGTTTTGTTCGATTATCGATCAGCATAACATTGAACGTGTTCAAAACATACTCAATTCCTTCACTTCAACTGCAACACTGTACTACCAAAGATTTCGTTCTTTCAGAGCTAGAAGGTAGACAATCAGACAGTCATATAAATAATGATTGTATATCGTATTTGAAAGGCTCAACTTCACTGCCGTATTTGTTATTTTATAAGCTCGAAATGCTTAGTGCGATTGTTTGTCTGGTTTACGGAATTACCATTTTCTCAACTCAAATCATGAAAAAGGCAGACTGATCTACTTATGAGCCACCACATGTTTATCGAAATGTTATAGACAAATACATCATATTACAGAATTAGTTTAAAATGTTCGATCTGAACTTGACTCAATTCTGAAGGGAAATTATGATATTCAGTGATAACATGGGAGCAACAACCTTCAGAAAACTGACAGTCGATTGGGTGAGTGTTCTGTTGGTTGTTTGATTGTCATTATTCTGTTTGATGAAATATAAGTTCATCAAAGGTAATACCACGAGTCCCTCAAATTTTATCGATATATTTTCATTTTCCATGAAAACTTTTTCATTTGCAAAACTATGAAAACTGATACAATCACGAGTCCGTATGAACAGTGATTTTATCTGATTCGGTTTGTTTGAATGATTTTGCCTCGAAATGAAAAAGGCTGGTTGTTTCGAAAATGAAAATTCATCTCATTAAATTTGAGGAGCGAGTGGTATTAAGATAGATTATTCATTGAACAGATTAAAGGAAGAACAATTTAATCCATTAGTATTTCATTATCATGAGGAGGTGAAGGAAATAATATCGGAAAGATGCGTTTGATCCGAAGAGGAGAACAGGTTTCCTCAAACGGATTGATGCATAGGATTCAATGATGTTTTATCAAATTTGAAGCGGATAGAGATTTTCGAGATAAATGTAGTCATTGAAACTATGAATTATTCAATAGGCCCCTACCTACCTCATATTCCGATCCAATTTTTCGAAAGATTCGCTTTCTCTATACTGTCTTCGCAAACATCGTGTTTGACTTCAAAGTATTCAGTTGATATATTGACGGTTCCAGATTCTGAACTGCAGACGATTCCGTTTATATCACATACTTTACATATTTTATTGCTATTTTCCGTTCAGTTGTGAATACATACGAATAAAACCTTTCAGATCAATTTATAGTCTTAGAACCGAGTTTTTGATGCTACTCTCAAATTCAATATTACTATTGCAATTTCCTGGCGTTATTACTCAGATTTATGCAAAGATAAACGCGTTCCTGACGTTTGAGAGAATCACACGTTTACTCTGGCACTCCAGCAAAGTCTATATTTTCCACTGAGTGGGAATTCAAATCACCTATTTTAATTGTATGAATAATGAATTTTTCCGTGGTTTCGAGAAACGACCTGTATCAGGTTATATCTCAAGTTCAATCGGTTAACACGTATGCTCATAGACATTACAACTAATGGACTGGCCCTAAGAGAGATAGAGAGAGGACAGCGGAATGGGCAAGATAGAATACTCCAACTATAACTTCCAAGCCAATCCCTTCTTCAATGTAGCAGATAAAGAGAGTTTAAGAAGCGAAAAGGATGGAGTAATTCAAGTATAGGGGTATCAATCTTGCAAAATTTTAAAATGCAAATGTGAATATATATTAAAATAATGGAAGTTATCACTTAGGTGCTGATAGGCTGCTCAGTTTGATACGGTGAGGGTGTGAGTAAGGTTCAACAAATGATTGGTAACAGTCGAAGGCAGATTACATTTGACTATTACCAATATCTCATAGTTGACTTGACTGGCTCAGAAAGTGGTTGGTTTGTAAGAAGCTGGTCCTTACAGAGCGCTGTTGAGCTTGAATTTGATGGGCTCGTTGATACAAGTCACTTGGAGTCGTTCCTGGCTTGACAACGATGATGACCAATAGCTACTAACTGGTCTCTACGAAGCAGGACGATTGCTTGTGCTTATCAACTGAGCCTCTTTGATCTTCTCTGGACAACGGGATACTTTTGTTGTTACCAATCCTCGACCCAGTATTGGATTTCCTCAATGGCATGCGAAGCAAACGGAATGAATCAGAATAGATATATACACAATATTTTCAGGGAACGAAGGATATCCTTAGAACCTTAGGGTATATTCTGAACCTAATGAGCACATTTACTTTACCAGTAAAGTTAAAAATCAATGATAAAAAAAGAGATGCAAATTTTATCGCGTAAGCTCTCAAACCTTCTGACAGAAAGGTATGTGATACTAAGATGTTAATAAGATTAAAGATATAAGTTAGGTATTAGCTAATATGCCACATATTAATGAATTCAAAGAAAGATAGGTTTAGGTGGACAACTCCTAAACAATTTAATGTCAGTTACTAATGAATTCAGAGAAAGGTACTTTTACATTCAATACGAGCTGTAGTTGCAGGTATGGCAGGAAAGAGAAATTACCTGGTAGACCCTCAGATATAAATTGCACAGGCTAGTGTTTGAATATTTAATAAAAAAATAATTGTAGAGTCCACGAGGTCGAACGCTGCACAACACAGTGAGACAGAGAACAAATTCTCTCAGATTCGCATTAATTTCCCAAAGAGAAACTATAGATCATAATATATAGAAAATAAATGCTCACCTGAGGATTTCCTCTGATAGTTCCTTCTCCGGCTGTGGCTAGCAGTCAACTCCGGTTTCCTCTACAAGTACCAGTCAAGACTTCTTGGTAATGATTATTGGGATAGAAATGGGCAGGATACTCTCAGTCAGTCACAGGTCACAGGAATAATATTTATTTGATTGCTGGAAAAGGTACAGAGAGTAGACACTGTTTAAACAGATGAAAAGGCGAAATTTCGTGTTCGCACGATATCGATTATCAAGTTCCTGTCCCCGAAGGAAATTTAAAAATGAGGTGAAATAAGATGACTTCAGTTATTAAATTTGAAAAAAATCAATATTTTACTTATTACCAAAAATATGTTCCTCAATATTCGAACGGACAGATCCAGAATGTGGAATCTACACTGAAATCCGATTCTATGCGAAGATTATTTAAATGAATGGAAATATAAGGTTTTAACCTCAATCACCTGCTGACTTAAAAAAATTAACCATGCAGTTCGGTACACTGCAAATTACAAGGTATCATTCAAATAATTAGCAAGATATTCAATCCACTTTTCCTGTTCAATTCAAATAATAATGAGAGATAAATAGGTCTTTTTACCAGATAATAACCGCTTTCAACCCAGTCCACAAACTGTCAACTCCTCGAAAGATCGAATGCAAAAGGGCCGCTAATCTTCCCGATCGCCTCGAAAATCAAAGCAAATCATTCGTATCTCATATTCGCGCAAACGATCTAGACTCGAGGTCGGAATAGGAAGTGACTATTGTTCCGGCATTGCCTCGATACAGAATTTCAAAAACTTGAACAATGGAACGGAATTTCCGTTACAATCTGTCCTTCAAAATATCTCTTCAATGTGCATATCCTTCCTCTCTTTGATGTATTTATTCCGCATCGTGTCATATGGCAATGTTCCTTACTAAGTGGTAATGGTTCGGACTTCCATTGTCTATATTATTAACTCTTTTGAAACATGTTTCTAAGAACAGAAGGATAAAATACAAATCAATATCAAATGGTCAATAATGAAATCGAGGATTGATTGATCTAAGAAAAATAATGTTGATATAAAAAATCGGGATATGGAATATGAAAGTTACGAAATGTAAATAAAGGAATGAATGATTCATTGAAGAAAAAATGTTGAAACCAAGTTTCAAGTTGAGTGTGCTGGCGACGTTTCGATTGCTGGTATCCGCAATCGTCTTCGGGTGATTACTGACAATATTTCGAGGTGTGGTCGGTTATAAAGCCCTCCGATTTCCCTATGGTGGGGGAAAGGGTGCTCCTCCCAGGGGGGCGAGCGGGTGCTACTACTAGAAGTGTCCCGATCGATCTTCAGCGAGAAATGGATTTTTTGGCGCGATTTTCTCCCTCCTCGACCCGAATTCGTTCTATCCCTTGGATAAGCCCCCTCCCCCCCTTCCGGCTCTCCCCGCTGGGGTGATTGATTTCGTTGTTGTTGGGGTTGTAGGCGTCTTCCTTATTTTCTTTTTAACCTTTCCTCCCCCTTTTAAATTCCCTCCCTTCAACCCTTTTATTTTTTCTTTTTCCAAAACTCCCCCCCTTCTTTTTCCCCTCGTTGTGTGTTTTTCTTGTGTTCGCCTATTCTTACTTCCTATGGTCTCTTGGTTTCTGCGATGTAGGATTTGCCGCACCCGCATGGTATCCGGTGTTATTGACTATTTGATATTGATTTGTATTTTTATTCTTTCTTTCTTAGCAACAGGTTTCAATAGACTTTATAATATAGACAATGGAAGTCCGAACCATTAACATTCGACCAGTCCATTAGTTGTAATGTCTATGTGTGTGCTGCACTTCCATGATTTGCGAAATTCTTCCTGAAACTGACTCTAGTGTGAGATGATTTAATTCTACCCAAGATTTCATCTTGAATTATGATAAGCGCACGCATTTGCTCACATTTTGGACGATTCAGCTTGGTGTGGGAGGGATATAATAGGTCGACTTTATCTCCAAAAAATGTAAACTCAGAAAACTTCGAAACCGAACACGGGAACAATGAAGTGCCTGAAAAATTATACAAAATCCTGGTTCATTTTGATCAGTTGCATCTGTTGAACAGGTTCAGTGCAATCAATTATTGCTGTAAAACTCCCTGAAAGCAGTCGTCCAACCTTCAGCTTTTTCATGGGGTATCCACATTCAGAGAAATAATCTGAAAAAGTCTCTGTCGAGTGGTATTTCTGAAGATTTGTTTCCTGAAATATCTCTTATTGCTTACAAATACTGTTTTCGAGTTTTTTCGGAATTCTCGACTCCGAAAGATACAAAAATAGTTACCCTTGATGGTTAACCGATATTCGCTATGAGATGCTCATGCAGAGATTAGCTCAACTCATTGCGCTGCGACTGGATATGGTGATCTTATTCAGAATTACATCAATATTTATTTAGCTGAAGGTACATTACCGAATTGATATTGATTAACTTCTTTCAATGGAGCAATGAAGATAATACAAGAATTCCAATGAATTTTTTGTGATATCGTTACATTCTCATTTCCATCACGAAGAGAGGTATTGCTTTCTATCAACTTAATTTGCTGAAATAATCAAGGGCTCCTCTGATAGAAATTATGTTTTCTTGTATCGTTTTGAGTTATTACCTAATTCACAAATAGTTATTTGTATACTGAGGCCGCTAAATGCTTTTTCGCGTTCCTAGAGAGAGATTATCGCCAAGGCCGCTCCGGACGAGGCAAGATAATCTCGATGTTACAAAAATATTTCGCGGCCATAGTATACACAACAGTTTTCGTGCAACCGTGAGAATTTCAATAAACATTCTGCCCTTTCGAAAGGACAGCATTTTATCGCGAATAATAGACATTATAACTATTGGACTGGCCCCGAGAGAGAGAGAAAGGACAGCGGAATGAGAAAGATAGAATATTTCAAGTATAGCCTCTATGCGAATTCCTTCCCCAATGTAGCGGATAAAAAGAGTTTAAGAAGAATAGAGTAATCCAAGTATAGAATCATTATTTCGTCCTTCACAAAATCACTTCAATGTGCATATATCCTTTCTTTCTCTATTTTGTTCCGCATCGTGTTATATGGAAAACTGTCATGAACGCCAGTCATTTAATTATAATGTATATGTGGCGAATAAAGTGAACTGTTGACCTCAATATCACAATGTTTCTACGATAATAGAATAGTTAGCAAAACAAACCATTTTGACATTTCAAGATGCATTTTTCGGCCTCTGTTGCGGCTGCAAAATGTTTGTTTTGCGTCCGGTTGCACTAGCAAAATATTATAGCAATCCAGGGTTCCATCATGGATCATGAAACTCTCCATGCCATGAACCTACTATCAATTGAGTTTTGTCAACTGTATATTCTGCAATTGAGAAAGTACAGGAAAACTTCCACTGCTCATACCGCAGGAGGGTAGCTCTTCAAGATGAGCCTATTTGACAAAAACTCATAAACTTCATTGAAGCATCTAAAATATATGCTCGGGTGTAGAATAAAATGTGTTTCCGCGGAGTGACTCGACTTTATATTAATTTTTCGTCTGGACGACTCCAACTGTGTTTCAGATTCTAATCAGAAATAATGCAAATCACAATTCCTGTCTGCTGGTGTTACTGAAAGTTGCACGATACCAAATATTTTCTAACAAGCATGATGAAAGCAGAACCAACTCCTTACCAGGACTGGACTGATGAAGTTATTGAGAATCTAGATAGATGGTACGTTATATTGTGATCACAGGAGGCAAAATATTGCTTGGAACACCTTTTAATAATTCAGCAGTGTCTATTTAGTTCCCTATTTGTTGAACCTGAAACATACCAGAGCTAAGATTTTTCATTTGCAAACAAAGTCGGAAGAAGTCCGATTGCTTCTAACCATCGAGTTATTGATCTATCTATCATCAACTAATGTAATCAAGAATAAATCTGAATTGTTGTTGGAAATTTCACTGGGCCACTCACAAAACATAAAAAAACTACTGAAAAATATTCGGTAATTATCTTTCCCAACAAGCATCGTTTACAACGTGATTCACATAATACGACATGGGAATAATCTTGAAAAGTCTTGATATTCCTGTTCTCAATGTACGCCGCCGACGTAGGTAGCTGCAGACACCTCCAGGGATAACTTCCGTTTCGACATTTCAACCTCATTGAATCATATAATTGACCTCGTGGTTACTCCCCCAAAGAAAAATTATTAATTATGGAGAGCAGTGTTTCAGAACTATTCATCGACTTGAGTAATGGAACGAACAACGTTGTGTGCGCCGCACCACTGAACTTTCGAAACTCAAGGCAATGATGATGATAATAACTTCAGTTGTTTTCGAGTGAAATTATAAAACATGATATTTAATCCCTCCGTTACCGACAACAAATGGCAAAGTGATGAAGCAGCTCATGACTTGCTCTTCCAATCCACTCGCTTGGCGCCCACCTTCGTCAATCTATCTCAAACTGAGTTCAATCTAGTCCTAGTATTTGAATTGTAGGTACATAACAATGTGTTCATGCATTGTTAAATTTTTGGATTAACTCAAGGAAGTAATCAATATGATAGATAGGTTTCCTCTGCTTTATTCCCTTAAAAATTGATAGCAACAAAGTCTTTCAGCAACCATGTCTTCAGTATTGGTAAACGGATTCATATCGCTGTAACACTATCAAAGCCATACTACGAGCTCTTGTGGAAACAATTGATTCCAATAACATGAAGAATATTAAAAAAAACATTTCTTGGATGGTATTTGGGTGCTCGACTAACACAAAATGGTTGCTGTAGCACCTTCAGGTAAATATCTTCGGGAAGGAAATCAATAATGGTCTCTCCAGTATAAAAGGCTTCCCAATTAATCCTCCTGTGCAACAAGCTGCGTGCAACACTATAATATGTTGATGAATGGAGTCAAAAGTATTCCCAAACTGTAGTCAAAAATCAATGAGAGATGACAACAGTAAGTAATCGAGGTATCAGAACAGGAACAACCACAAAATACCACCACAAAGAGAAACCGTGGACGGGATCGAAAACACATTATTCCGAATGTAAAGGAAGACATAAGTAGACGAACTCTTTTTCGTAGTTTTCTGACTCTGTATTTTTTTCTAGAAGAAGGTTAGAAGGTGAATAAATTGACACGGATGATTTTTCAATAGGTCTAAACATTGATGATTATGCGGCAACCATTACAACATTTTTGATGACCTATCCTTCGAATAAATATAAACCAAACAAGAAAGAGGAATATATACCCTTACCCCCATTCTAGTTTGTTTATATTGATATTTAATTTACATTTTCACACATAAATGTTGTAAACGATTAATTTTCACTTATTTATTTCTGTTTTACTTGTATATCAATGCTTCGTCAATGAGAATTATTTTCTTCTGACAAGAAAGTATATTTTGACTTTGACTTTTGTTATTATAATCTCTCGTACTCCCCATAAACAATGTCGTAAAACTTCTGAAACGTAGACGTTGATAATAACAATTGTCATCAACACGTATATAGGGGACTGACGACTTGCATCTTCAGAATTCAACTGCTTGTGATAGTGGCGATTAGTTTTCACTCAGACTTTTCGAAATTATCTCAACAGATGAGTTATCTAATCCCCAGAATCTCAACTATCTCTCGATCCGTTTTTCCTTCTTATTATTCGTAAGATGTAATTTTAGTCAAAACACATTCTTCTGTCAATTTCCCATATCATACGTTTTTCTCATAAATAAAGCAATTCTCTCTCATCCAACGAAATATTCAGGTGTTTTCGAAAATGTTAATCATTATCGTTACTACCCTTCTTTACCATGATATTCAAGGTTTATCCTCAGAGAATAGATGTTTATCATAGATACTCTAGCAGCTAGTACTATTTTTTCGAAAACCTCACGATCAGTAGTCAGAATTATTCAGAAACAGCAAGTTTTTTCTACAAGAAAATCTACGAGGCAATACCTATGATGGTAGTATTTGAAATTAATCCATTCTCCTTCTTAGGTTAAGTCCGTCCCTGTCGATCAATTCAGTAACCAACGTAGACTTCTTGATATATCATGCCAAGGCGAAGTAAAACTGAAACTCCAGAAGTTATGGATTTTGTAATTATAATGTAATATTCGGATTTCCGCAGGTAGGAAAGTTGTGATTTCGTTCGCCATGTTGCATATTATGCTTCCTTAATGGACGTATTGAGTATGAGTACCTACAGTGTGTTGCCAGAATTTTGCACACCCTTTCCCTTTGTATCTGGAGTAGGTGAATTTGTGCCGTTTTCTGTAAAGTTTGAGCGTGAGCAAATTATACGTTGTTGAGAAATATAAATATAACGATAATTAGCGAATGAAAATCAGTAAGGAAGATATAGCAGGGGAGAGCTTCACAATTTCTTTTATGACATATTACTTAGAAATTTTGTGTTTTCCTCTTGATTTCAGACTCATGTTATCTCAAGATTGATGCTTTCTTTTAGAAAGCACACTTTCCGATAGCAATACAACAGTAGATATTCCATAGAGAGAAGAGGTTTGTTGTATTCGGTTATCATCATGGTCGAACACATTTCATTTCATTATATGAAAGAAATATTGGCCTGAGAATACTCGAATGACTACCAGAGAGTGATTGTACTTCAAAACAGGTCAATTTGATGCATTTCAGGTGTGAACAAGAGAACTTGTTGTAATCAATCATTCGAAGATTAGGGTGAAATCACATTTACATCGATTTGAATTTTTCAGTAATTATTTATCATATGTGAAAACAAACCTGGCGTGTTTTTGCTGAAACACAGGTATCATTGTTCTGGGAATCTTCTAGAAATCCCTATTCATAGGGGCTCAAAGACAGAGCCTCAATATTGATGAGTTTTTCTCTGCGAGTCTCATCGAAAATGAATCTTGAGATTTCTGTATGTTACTATTTGTAATCATATGTACTCTTCAACAATTCAAACTGTTGTTGTCAAACTCTTCAAATACTCTTTGAACCTGACTTTTCGTCTGCATCTGTGGAAGTCATTGTCAAACGCGATGAGGCATTGGTCGAACTGTCCTCTGCTGTGAGGGATCCATTGAATGTGGTTAAACACATAACTCCGTATTTATGGAACGACTTGGTTAATTATTAGCCCCAATTGGCTATTCAGAACCCGCTCATCTATCATCGGAGGAGTCCTTTTATTTTTAACCCCTTTCTTTCATTTTCTATGGAAGTTGACACTCTCTTCTTTTATTGAGATTGTTTCCATGCTTAAAATTCTCGATAGCCACCGAATAGAGCTGTGGTGAATAGTTCATAGTTTCTTGTAGTACTTGTGTTCGATCGAAGTCAATATCATGACCCAACAGAGCGTGCGTTGAGCTCTTTGGATCATATTGACACTTTTTTCATGTTCCCTTGACCGCCTTTATATGCTCATTTCTGTAGTTCCTACATAGGCAGAACCACATCTCTACGGTATTTGGTATACTATGGTATATGGGGTCCGTTACTTAATGTCGCTTAATGTTGACAATTTTTTTTTAAGTTTCATTTTCAACTATCCTGACTTGTTCTCTTTTATACTTTGTTTTATCCTCTGGGAACTAATGAATACCTACCTCGATATACAGGGTGATATTTGGGATTAGATGGAAGAGCAGATGTATGTTAACTGTTATATTATATTTCATATTGTACAGTACTCATTATTACATACAAACTGAATCTCGCCCTGACTGCATAAACAAAATGTGATTTATCTTTAGAATTGGTAATGAAGACATTTATTATTATTATTATATTCAAATACGTTGCCGAACATGAAAGGGTGATTATTTGAGTAGGTAATCATGAAACGAAGTGTTAATATAAACAAAGGTCCGGTAATGCTTCGTTTTCAAGATGTGGCAGTGGTATTGAGGGTTGTCTAAATTGGCAATGTCCCTTTTTTCAAGACGCACAGTGGTGACGCTGGAAATAAAAAAACATGAAACAAGAAGAAACATCCATTCAAACCACACTGAAACAAACTGTAAGGCGAAAAGTCCCGATGTTCTAGACGCTCTGATTTTGAGAGTTCGAGGCGCGAATGAAACATCTAAACTTCTAGAAAAATCGATCAGACTATATAAGGATATATTTTAGTCGGGTAGCGAAAAGTGAAAGTGTTTATATGAAGTGTTGGATGTTCAAGTCAGCTAAGAAGTCTTGAATGTTTGTGAGCGATATACGAGCGAGAGCAGTGGTTGTATTTAATAATGACGTTGATAGAAAAAAGTTCACCGTAGTTTGGGGTATTATTCAGTAAACGGACTTAGAAATATCTAATCCTAACAGTATGAACTTTTCGTCTCAGAATTATGCAAAGAATAGCTCCTTTGAGTTCGGTCACGTACTTATATGACACCCCGTATGTTGCGATTGCTAATTCCCTCCACATCACCAGTCGAATCGTCTTTCGCCAATGCGATTCCGACGATCGTGCTCGAACAACGAAACCCGTAAAACCCGTCGAGCTATGGATTTTCATTCGGCCTCTGCGACATCCGAAGCCCCGGCGTGTCGTCACACTTCGATAATCAAAACTAGTAGATGAACTTCTTTCGCTGCCTTTCCCCGAAATCGAATCAAAGAAAGAGACACGCGAGAAACACATTGTGCCCTCCGCACGCAATCTGTTACCGCCGGAGGGTGACGCGTCGCCGTCGTGACGCGGATCATTACGTGCCGCGACGACGAGGCCATCCAGACAGATCATAATTCGGTATTGTTCGAGATCGCGGGATATACTGGATTTTTTTTCTTTTTTTTTTTGACAAATACCACTCGGACAAGCATTGGCGCTTCCACATTCGACAATTCGGCACTATCAAAAAAAGGAATTTTAATAATTTATCTACAGGGTGATGTTATGACACGATTACAATCAACCAACATTGAACTAGTGCATTCAATATGAAGACGGAAGAGGAAGTTGATCCCAATGTTTCCGATCATTATTGCTTTGTTATTAGATGAAGATGAAAGGAGGGGAAATAAAAGAAGACATAGATTGGATGACATATTCAAAAAAAGATCACAATTTGGAGAATATCATACACTATTCACTGATTTGCTCCATGAGGCGACCAGTGACTACCTATTGTGACATGCGTCCACTTATCGGCAATCCGCATGTTGTCAGCCGCACCAGTCGGAAAAGTTTCCCCTTCCATAAATTTCATCGGCATCACCGACGGACCGATACGTGCGATCCGTCCGCTGCCGGTCAGTGGACGCATATGTATAACTTACTATACTAATAATTCTAAAATCCGTTTCGTACGATCCGTACGGTACGATGCGTACCTATGGACGCTTACCTTAAATGCCCAATTTTCAACATCGGAATTCCAATACATATTCGACATTGTTTGGGAGTTCTAATATTGAATTATCAAATTAAATGGCATATTGGTGAAATACTGCAATATAGATATGTGAATTCTAATATTGCTTGAATATTGTTTTCACAGTAAAATTGAAATATTGAAATCGTCACATTCGAATCATAAGAGGGGTATCGGGATATTTATACTGATCACCTAGTCTATTCAACAGTTGCTGATGCGAAATATATGCTGAATTATTCCTTGAAAAATGTGGAAAAATGGAAATATAAATATGTGGTCAATTTCAATACCAGAAAATTCCTTCCGGAACTTTTTGCACAGCAAGTTTTATATTCTAAACCGCCATCACATGAGACAGAGATCCTTCGGTGTTTCTCAACCCACCCAACTGCTTCTAAAAATTAGTCTCTCCATGCCGTAGAGTGAATAGAGAGTTGAAGTGCTGCCAAGAACGTTAACGTAAACGTACAAATTGAGAGCTACGCATGCGTAGTTTTGCCTTTTTTTACGTTTACGTCGAGAACTTGTTTACGGGTCTATGTTGTATTGCGGTCGCTCACGGATACGTTAAAGATCAACGTACATAATCCGAAGAATATACGAATCACACCGATGCTTTGCGAATGACCGAATTTTGAAACAGATCAACATGATCCAGATTACTGGAAGGAGTGTCAGCATCCGAACTCTCGAAGAGATGATTTGAAATTTGGTGAAGAAACATTAAGCTATGCTGAATAATTAGTGATTCAGACGGTTTCTTGAATATTCTAGATTCAAGTACCTACCATTTTAATCAGTAGGAATCAACTTTCATTATCTTGAAAGTGCAAATCAGTATGAATAGTGAAATATTCATTGGTGTTTGATTATGATTTCCAGAAACTATACAAAAACCCAATTAGATTGTTTGGCTTCTCGATTCTATTCAAAGAAAGGCAATCCGTCTTTTTGGTGATTCTTCGCCTACATACTCGCTCACTTCATAGGAACATCGTAGAATGTTCGGACATTGTCTCTCTTCTATAGATATTTGAATTGTTATCAATCGTTCCATCCTTGGAAATATCTACACGGATGACTTGACGAGTGCAGAGTTCCCACCTTTCTTCTGTGAACTTGGACAATTCTAGAAAGTTACGGTCCAAGAGGAAATTCGTTAACTTGGGCTTCCCCTTTTCTCACCCATCGAACCCAATGTGTGTCTCTCAAGTTCGATTATGGAGATGTTATCTCTCCGTGCACATCCATGATGAAGTCTGTTCAGGCTGGAGTGCCACAGGGCTCCATTCTGGGACCGATTTTCTTCATTCTATACATGAATAATGTAGACAAAGAACTTTCATACCCACTATTTTATGCTTACGCAGATGATATATCGTTGCTCATATCAGCCAAACAAACAGATGTATTAACACGAAAATGTGAAGATATCCTGACTTTGCCTTCGAATTACCCCAAAAATCAAGATCTATTTTTGAATATCAGAAAAACGCAAGTAATCCGCTTCCATAATTACCAAAACAACATCAAATCGTTTCATCTGAACATTAATAACACAAGACTACAAAGCACTGAAACTGCCGCAAAATTCCTAGGTATTCATACAAAGGAAAATCTGAATTGGAATGCCCATTGTGAACCAATTATATCCAAGTTGAGCTCGGTTACATATATGTTAACCCGGCGTTACCTAGGTGGAAAAAAATAACATAAGTACTTAGATGGGGTTTCACATACCCCTTAAGGATTCTAAAAAATATTAATAGTTTCAGACAAATTGGTTATCAAGGCATTTTATGAAATCTTGGCTGCAATAAGACTAAATCATATTGGCAAATTAGTCTTTATTCTCATAGAAAAAAAAGAAATTATGATGTCATAACAGAAAATAACATGGTGGCATTAGAAAATCGATTTCAATAACAAATAATGAAAATTTTAATATCGAAAACTCATTAAGTAAAGTCAAATGAATAATCGACATGTTGATATGAAAAGTTTTTCTTGAACTGAAACTGTATTCTTATTCTGACCGAGCACAACTCTCACACAAAAAATGTGCATGTTCCATGCATAAGGATGCATTGCAGCTTGTACATGCATATTTGGTTTTTCTATCACGACCCACTGGACATTTAGTACATCTCCTAGATTGTCCAGGCTCTGGGGATTTTGGATGAGGATAATGTTGGCCAAGAATTTCAAAAATTCTGCCACGCAGTGCCCTCGGTAGTCTTGGGTTATTTTTTCTGACAACCATGTTTTCTCCGACTAGAGCCATTCCTAATTCTTGTAGGTATTTTCGTCGTTTTTTGGCCACATATGTGTTATTGAACTTGTATACACTTAACTCGTAAAAATTGTAACGAATTAAAATTGTTATAACTTTAGTACCCAGGTGGGGTGTGACGCGCCCAAGACAAATGTAGGGCCGACGTACTTCCACACTGTCTACACTTGCACTGACTCCTATGAATAATACTCAAATCTCAAATTCAACATGTTTTCTTAAGCTATAGGCAGCCATATATACATTAGAGCATTCTGCACCTTTTAAAAACACTGGCGTTTATCACACCCCAACTAAGTAATGCCGGGTTGAGAAATTTGAGAGTTGTTCTGAACATACACCAACTAATGAAGGTGTACTATGCTCAGGTCGAGTCCAGGTTGCGTTATGAAATATGTTTGTGGGGCAACTCAACAATGAGTGAAAATTTTTTTATTGCACGAAAATCGATATTACGGTATGTGTATAATATTTCCAGACGAGATTCCTGCAAAAAAATTTTTGAGGAATATAAAGTTTCAACATTAGTGAACTTATATATTTTTGAATTGGCTATGTATGTTTTTACGAACAAAAACGACTTCACTCTGAATGAAGATATCCCCAATATTGACACACGACAAAAGGGACTAATATACACCAAGATACCCAAATACAAAATTACTCAAAATTCTCCGAAATTTATTGGGCCCAGAATTTATAATCGATTACCAGATACAATAAGACCCACAAAAAATTCAACGGGATTCAAAAGCAGACTGAGGTCATTTTTGATCGATAATTGTTTCTATACGCTGAATGAATATTTCAGTCTTCCTGCCTCATAATTACTAATTCTTCATCATGTTATTTTAGTCTGTATTTTTTTGTATTTTTGTTCCCCTCGTATTTACCTGTAATATATTGAATGTGTTGTTTGTGCTACCCTGACAATTCCTATACGAAATGTAAATGTTCGTCATAATCAAGGAAATAAAGAATCTGAATTGGTGAACCTCTCTTGCTCAGGGATCTTCTCTCAATAGAACAGCTGAGCTTTGGAACGAGAGAGAGGTTGTCCTGAGGCTTACAAACTTCAAAAATTCAAAGTGAATATGAATTCGTATCTCCTATCCTGTATTCACGCGATGTTCTTCGAACATTACAGGGCTTTCCTTTCGTGTGCATCTGATATAAAAAAGCTCACAATAATCAAAAATATGCAGAATTTTCAGATACAAAATACGGCCTGTACATTTCAAATTGAAAGGATGTTCATTTGAAATGTTACTTTCTTCAAGAAATCGATATTCATGATGCTAACTGGGTACTCACAAGGTATTATCCTCTCCAAGGTGCCTCTCCGAGTATTAACCATCTTATATATATATATATATATATATATATATATAAATATTCAATTCATAATGGAGGCAATCGTTTGTTCAGTGAAAACCCTATTGTTACCGCTTTTGATTTCATTCGACAAACAGTAAAATTTGATATATTGACCAAAACTCTTCATCATAGATTCATTTTCCGCTCCGCAATCAGCGTTTGCTGCACTTTCATCTGCATCAAATACCTGTATTCCCTATAGAAACCAATTCCATATCGCTCCATAAAGAATCTAAATGACACACATAATTACGTGAGTTTTAATACCCAATTATGGCTCATGCGGTTCTGTGACGCATCAACATTTCACGAATCGATTATGGAAAAAACTGATTAATTACTTTCACATACGCTTTATCAGATTAATAATTAATCTGCTGATTTTGGTTTTCATATGCATAGTCATGGTATACATTAACGACAGAGTTTTAATGGCAGTCACAACACGAACGGATGACCGAAAAGGCTGAGGGAAATGAGATGTCTGTCACGACATCATACGAGGTTTGCTACCATACGGCCATTTACAGAACACAATCATCGTGCGAAAAATCATTTTTTCCTCAGCATTTTTTCAATTGATCATGTTTGAGGCATATCCTCTGAACAGTTCACGATTCATCACAAATTCGTGATTGAATAATAAGGGCCAATTTCATAATAAAATAAAGTATTGTTCGTCATTATTTTGTGGTTGATCAATACTGGTTCCGTAGTTTTCTGGTTCTGAAATCTATACGAGTGTAGGAGGGCAGATTCTTATTCTACCCCGAAAAGTTGCTGCTTCTATTGAAAAACAGTTCCTTCTGGACAGAAGAAGTCCAATTAGTTAGCAACTTCTCGTATAATTGAAATTTGTTCATCAAAAAAATAATACGATCTAATATATACAGTGTGTCCCAGCTGAAACTTGTCATCCCCCTAATCTCCAAACTCGTGACAAAAATTGAAAATCGCTCAAACCCGTCTATTTTTAATTCAAGGGGAAAATTCCCACTCATTGTGTTGTCAACCTCCTCACCTCCAGCAGCCCCCACTTCAGGATTTTCAATGGGACTACTATACTTCTGATACATCAGTTTGAAGGGAATTCAATCCCAAATACATAGGTGTACTGAAATTTAGGATGGATCAAGTGTTGTTGAAAAATAAAAACTCAGGTGCATCAAGTTATTTTTCATCACCTAAAATGTTATCATCTTATAAAAGGTTCAAAATGTGAACCATCGAGTTCCATACAGAAGTATAAGCGATTTTCGAACTGTCGCCGCACATTTCTCAACATTTCTGGAGTCACTGCACGACACTTCATAAAGGAGATGTCTCCTAGTGACCTGCCAACCTTCCTGAAAAGAACCCTCCCTACTTCACAGATACAGATACGACACTCCATAAAAAATCTCCTGCGTAGATCATCAAGATAATTTGTCTGTGATATAAACTTTGGATTTCAAATGACCCCATAAAAAAGTCTAATGGTGATAAATCAGGAGATCTAGCCGGCCATTTTATTGGTCCTCGCCTTCCAATCCACCTTCCTGTGAACTTGTCATCTGAAAATTGACGTACAGGTGCGATAGAATGTGGAAGAACTCCATCTTGTTGGAAGGTGAGCTGACTTTCAAGTAGACTATCATCGTCTTCAAGTAACTGAGTGATTCTGGGTTTCACAGTTGTATCAAGACGTTCGAGATACGTTTGTCCGTTCAGGTTACCATTACTGAATCCTCTTTCGTTCTCGAAACTTATACGGAAATTCATGTTCAAATGTCAATTACGAAGGTTGTCAACAAGAGATATTTGCATTTGAACAGGAATTTGCGTATACTTTTTGGGAACGGAAGCGGATTCAGTTTCCGAAACGTTAACGATAAGTTTTTCTATATATATATATATATATATATATATATATATATATATATATATATATATATATATATATATATAGATATGTTAGTTCTTATTATTTTTTCGTGAACAAATTTGAATTGTACGAGAAGTTTATCACTAACTGGACTTGTTCTATCCAGAAGGAACTGTTTTTTGCAATAGACCCAGCAACTCTTCGGAGTAGATTAAAAATCTGCTCTTCTACACTTATATAGATTCAAATATCAATTCTTATTCTTTTCAGATCGTGGTAGGTTGGAAAACTACGGAAAAAGATAAAGTATTTTTTGAATATTGGAGACTCTTTTAGGAATCAAAAACTTGGGTATTTTTGTGGGCTTCCTTCTTCTCCTTTGATCGAGAAATAGAAATTACAACTACTATATAAGGAGTAGAATAAAAAATCAGAAACAGATAGGTACGTGTATATAATTGAAATACATTCGATTCATTCATCAAAATGGAGGAAGTCTTTTTAAAATAGCTACTTCCCTGCATAGATGGCACGACGGGCACTGGTTTCCATATCGATCACTTTTTCTTGCTCGATTTGTATACCAAGCATAGGCAGAGAGAAATGACATATTACTCTCTGTATACCAAGAATGTTTGTGGATTTTTTTACTTTTCTTTCCGTAATCGTATCCGTTACAAGAGTGTCTGATAGATTCTAATAAGGGCGGAATCTAAAAACATATCGACAGGTTTTTAATAACCCGAACATGTGACTAATTGTTGAACGGAAAGATCATCTATACTAGTTGGAACCTAGAAAACAAACTAAATTATTACATACCTTCTTATTTCACTATATTCTAATATCCGTAACTGAAACTAACGGATAATCGGAAAGGCAGCCAGTAACTAACAATAACAATTTATCGAAACGACAACATTAATTTACGTAACAAGTCCGGAAAATACTGTTTTTTGGACGAGTAGACAAAATTCTAGGGCGAGCCGTACGCGAGTCCTGGAAGTCTGCGAGTCCGAAAAAACTGTTTTCTAAGGGGTCGTCGTTGCGTTACACTATTTTTTTAGCAACGGACCCACATTCCCGGACGTGTTCCGCCGAAAATCGAACGTTTTTTTTATATTCATAACAAGGCGTCCGCCGACAAAATCGCACATGATCAAGAAGTGCCTTTTTGTGAGGATATGTTCAATAGCAAGTTTTGTCGAAATAGCTGATTGAAGAAAGATTCAATGTGTGAACAATAGATATTTGTCACCCGGTATAACAGCAACAACTACAAATTCTCGTACGATTTACACTTAAACTAAACTACACAATATCATCCTGACTCATCCTAGCTGAGGACGCTATTCTATAGCGATTGGTAGGTTTGCAAACCAATTGTTGATGATAAACGCACAGAAAACGCGGTTGTATTTCGTGTCAGTATATTATATGAATTCGAATAAGTAGGCCAAAATGCTACCAATTCGACATCTCGAAATTGTTATGTACTTTCTGCAACTCCATGGAATAGATATAATAATGAAAACATTGTAATTGGAGTATGAAACAAATTTGTGAATAGCGTCAAGGTCTATATTTTCAAAACTATATTATTCAATGAAGTGATCTGATATTGGATGCCAACCAACTAACTGATATCGTAGCAATAAAGTTAATCAAGTTTGGTTTTTTATTTGATCCAAACAGGTGAAGAAATATGACACGATTTCCAGGAGAACAGCTGAACCAAATAATTCGATTATGAAAAAAAATTCCAACAAGATTTTTATTCACAGTATAAAGATAAATAGTACCGAACAAACTCAACAGAGATAATTGATGGATAATGGTAAATATCCAATTCATTGAGGGGAAATTACTGAATAAACGAAGTCTGAAACCCTTTCTCAAACAATCCCGTTGAAAACATTCCATTTAATTATCGCTGTATAGTATCCAACAAATATTTACTGGTCCAGCCGAAATGAATGTCCAGTCAATCTCGTTGACCACCGATTGTAAACATTCCCTGGAGCTCTGGCAAATGAAAAATTGTAAGCAAAAAATTCACCGGCATATCGAGAACGACGAAAATAAATTGAAAATGATGGGAATTGCGTTAAATGTTTTGATGTTTTGAATGTTTTTCTAAATCACAATTAGAGATTCCATCTGAAAATAATTGATTAATAGTTTTTTGGTTCCACCACTTTCTTTTACTCTCCCAACGTTCAATTCAATCAACATCTGCTATGAACAGACTCCTAGGAAAAATCTTCCTATTTTTTTATATGCAGATTCACCCGACAGGAAAGTCCTGTAATGTTCAAAGAACACCGCGTGAATCAAGGGACAGGAAATACCAATTAACATTTACTTTGAATTTCTGAAGTTTGTAAGACTCAGGAAAAACCTGTTTTGGAAAGGAGTTCCAAAGCTCAGCTGTTCTATTGAAAAAAAAATTCTGAGCAAGAGAGGTTCGACAGGTTTCCAAATTCACAACAAAGGGGTGTACTCATATCGCTAAAGGTGCTTCCCAGAAACTTGGATTTCTATTTTGTGCGAAGAAATACTTCATTTTTCGTCAGCTTCTAATGATCTACAAGGTTCAGACCTGTCTTGGAATATAGTTCTCATGTGTGGAGTACGGCACCAGAACTTTCACCATTGGCAATATCTACTCGGACGAGTACAGAATTCCCACCCCTTTGTCGTGGATTTGAAAACATGTCGAACCTCTCTTGCTCGGGGATCTTTTTTCATCAGAACAGCTGAGCTTAGGATATCCTTGCCAAAAGAGTTCTTTCCTGAGGCTTACAAACTTCAGAAACTCAAAGCGAATGTTGATTCGTATCTCCTGTCCCTCGATTCGTTTGAATCTGCATATAAAAAAAATCATTTGTGAACAATATCGTATGTAGACCAGATACAGAATCCGCATCATCCGCTGGATGGATCTAGTATCAAAAGTGAAGTACACCATGTCTCATCAACTTAATAGTTTCGGACTGAACAGTATTCAGGTTCCGCCCAATAGATGGCGACACTAGGCTGGGCCAGCACTGATATCCGTTATCAGGCTCTGGACAGCTAGTAACAGAAAAGTAGTTGGATTTCGAGGAAACGCTACTGCAGTTCCAAAACAGTGATTCGTGTTCCACGAAAGGAGTTACTGTATTCTGGTATAATTCGGGTGTTTTTTCTCGTGCAATCAAATTCAGAATCCCCTGTGCACAATTATGTTACAATAATCCTGCTGTGTACGTTCAATCCGTGTTGTGAAGACTGTTCCATGGTTTCAATTACTCCTAATTAGGTAACAAATTAAAACACCTTTTTCCACTTCACAGATTATCGCTGATAAAGCTGAATAATAATGTGTTAATAAGATATACTGCGACGGGCGACAGCCACGTCATGCATTCATGTATGAAATCTTGATAAGGACTTAATTTATGATAGGTGGCGCGCATGAAACAATAGATAGTGCAATCGATATCTGGAAAGAAAGAACCGGTTTCAGACAACGAAGTTTTACGTTGATTTCCCTTTTGATTATGTCGTGGAATTGTGGAATGGAGGCCAATGGTAATGACAAACCACTTTATATTATGTTTTATTAGTGAGAATAATTCGGTTATTGTATGAGACTTATTTTTTGAGCCGGTGTATACGGCGGCAGAGCAAAGACGAGAATCGCACTCAGCCTCGGTCATAATGCAACTGTGTTCCAGGCAGAGGTAGCGGCCATCGAACACTGTATAGGAAAAATAAACAGGCAGAAGGTCGTAAATAAAACCATTGCCATTTTCTCCGACAGCCAGGCGTAATTAAGGCGCTCAGCTTATTTCAAATCTTCTGAACATAGGTGGGAAGCTGCCTAAAAATTGTTCTAAAATTGTTCTAAAATTGTTCGTTCCGTTAACCAGCTGACGAACGTCAACCCTCAGAAGTCGAAACTTGTGCGAGCAATGGATCAACGAGGCCTTACCTTTTAACGTGCGATTACCCAGCACGGTGGCCCGGCGAGGATTCGAACCCCGGCCTTCCGCTTGATAGGCAGATATGCTAACCACTACACTACCGAGCGCACTCAAGGAGCTGAGTACCCAAAATAGGGTTACTCTATAGTCGGGCTGTTCAAAAGACAGAATGATCACGTGAACGGCACGCACTCTTTGAATGTTCCTCTCCCCAATGTTACAAGTCCGATTTACACCACTCAACAAAAACACACACAAAAACGTAACACACGTAAATACAAAGCACAAATGAGTACAGTACAGTGTAAACCGTTCTTCATTTATTTCAGTTTAGAAGGCGTGGCTACGCCGGGCAGGCTATATTTAGATGCAGGCATTCACTGGTCACGCGTCCTTGAATTCTGTCTTTTGAACAGCCCGACTATAGCATCGATACCCGGACATAAGGGTCGCAAAGGCAACAAGGAGGCCGATGCTCTAGCCAGTGAAGGCGCATCTAAGGCTATGATCGGCCCAGAACCCTTCTGCGGGGTAGCGAAAGCAAGTTAAAGGACATCCATAAATTCATGGATGCAAAACGAATCGAAAGATTGGTGGAATAAGCTCCTTGGAATGAGGCAGGCGAGAGAGTTCATGGAAGACCTGTTGAAACACAACCTTAAGGTTGTAAGGGTAGTGGTGGATGCACTAACGGGGCATAGCCGACTCAGAAAACATATGAGCAACATTGGTCTGACAGAAGAAACCCAATGCAGGTTCTGTCAAGAAGAGGAAGAAACAGCACTGCATGAGCTCTGTGAATGCGAAGCGATAGCAAGGCTGAGAGACGCAAGATGGGGGGAAGAGAAACCAGAAGCTGCTAGCTATATGAAGGGGTCAGTGTCGAGGCTATGGAGTCTCGTCAAAGAGATCAAGCTAGACAACGAGCTATAACAGCCAAGGAGCATCACAATAGATCTGAAAAGGTCGCAGTGAATCAGGCGATGGGCCAGCTCCCCGATAATTTAATCTAATGAGACTTTTTGAGGTTTGATGTTCGTAGTACCCTGATGCTGACTGTACCAAATGAGGTTTCAGCCCGTTTTATTGATTATTCCCCTCGGTCTCGGTAGTGTAGTGGTTAGCATATCTGCCTATCAATCTATCAATCTATGAAGTGATAAATAGCTCGCACTGTCCACTTGTTTGTTCGGTATCTCATTGGATATTTCCCAATCACTCGATGAAGAAGATCAACGCCACCCGTTTTAGCGTTGTATTTCTCCACAACAGCAGGCTATTTCACTTGAATATACTTCGAATCGGATTTGCTCCAACGTCTGCATTCTCCGTCCGGTTGACAACCATGAACAGAAGATAAAAAATGGATGGGTCTAGTATCGAACCATTTCTCCAATGCAACTTTTGAATCATCCCTACCCATTTGTTCATAGGTTTCCCTGCCTGATTTTTTCATTTTGTTATCGGGAGTTGATTCTATTATTCTTGGAATTCTATTTTTTATTAGTGTCCCAGTCAGCCCAATGGATCGAGACAATAATTTGTCAATCAATTGCACATATGTAAAATATCTATCTCTGTAGACACAGACTCCTTGTGGCAATGAATCGCATAGTTTCATCACGAATCTTCCAGCAACATCGAGTTTTTCTGGTGTTTTACAAAAGGCTGACACTATAGATGTTCCTTTCCCTTCATATACTAGGAAGTCTAGAGGAATACCCATCGCTGTTGTCATCACGACATTTCTTAATCCCAGAGGATGTGGTTTTCCTTTGACATACTGTCGCGTGTGTACCTGACCGTGAAATGGGATCATTTGCTCGTCAATTGATACCTACGAGGTTCTTTCATTCGCTAAACAAGCTCTTCGGATTCTATTCAACATTGGTCTGATCTTCCAGAAATGATCCAAAAGTCTAGCTGGTGGTGATACATCATTATCATCAACCACCTTGATACGAGCTCAATTTGAAAAAACGATTACGTGATATACTATCTGCAACAATTGGTTCTCTTGTACGATTGCAATAAGCATTGAACAAGCAATGAACTTACTAATCTTTTGGGTAATGGTTTCCAATGATTTCCCAGAATCCTCAACTTTTCGCATGTTAAAATATAATATGCAGTTGTTTCAGAAAATTTTGCATCGAGATACCTATTGAAATATTCGAAAGGTTCATGCATATCCTCTGTAACAGAAGCCCTTAATGTTTCTTCATCAACCATTGCCGAAATCATAGGTGGCTGGAAAATGTTTGATAACTTCCACTTTTTTTTTCCTTTCGGAATGAGAGTTATTAGAGGTAGATCATCTTCAGAAGAGTATTCCTCATCACAATCAATCAATCAATCAAATTGATATTTCTTCTTCCTCTTCGTTTTCAATTGGAAACAGATCTTCATCTATATAAAAAACATCTAGATCCAAATTATCAGCCAAGTCTTGAAGTTTTCGTTCAGTAAGAGGCCCTTGGAACCGAAGAGGATAATACATATCAAAAAGAACCTGCTGATTGCTAACAAAACCGAATTGAAACACAAAATCGATTTCGCGGAGGACCACTTTCAAATGCCGCTGCCGCCATGTTGTCCACTATTTGGAAAGAGTAGCACTGCTTTTTCAAATGATTCTACCCCTCGCAGGTTCGAAGGAACAATCACAAAACGGGAGACTCATTATTACAGAAACCCAAAAAAATATATTCTCTTTTGTTGATTTTTTTATAACGTTGACCGCTCCTAGACATGGCATCAGTGTTCTCCTATGAATGAAATGACAAATTATATGTATGACTTTGGGAGCCCTTTCATTATAGTTTATAGTTTCAGTGTCGTGGCCTCTTAGACTGAAAGTTGGAGATTACACTGCTCTTACAGAGTTTTACAGCACTAGACCTTTTCAACAAAAATACTGATGAATATAAACCTGGATTTCGGCTCACTTTTCAGGTAAGTACTACATTATTCCTGGTTTCGATTGAAGTTTTCTGAGTTTTCATTCTCTCTTGGAATAATCTCGACATATATCCTTCCTACACCAAGCTCAATCGACCAAAATGCGTGCATTTCCATGATTTTCTGAATTCTGCCATTAAGCAAACGTTTCCATATACAATAATCTGCGGTTCCGGGATTTTATCAAATTATCATACACTCGAGTCGAGTTTTGCTTATCAAAATTGAAAATCATGGAAGTGCAGCACACATTTTAACCGATTGAACTTGGTGCACTCGGGATATAAACCCCGAATATTCACCCTATCTCCATATATTTTTTATTCCGAATAAACGATCGAATTGTGCAACTGCAACTGCATGCCCAAGATATGCCAGTTAAACACGGTGAAGTCTTCAACAGACTCTCAAGTTGCACCGAATTATTGACTATTGATCATAGTCTAGTTATTTTGCTGATATTTGATTGATTCATAATATACAGGGTATCCCAATAGTGCGTACTTGCTCGATATAAAGCTTGTGCGGAAATACTTAATAAGGATTTTATATATCCCTCCTTATGAGGAAGGATGAATTATGAAGTCAGTCCCAGATGTATAGGGTGTTGTATTGTTCGTGAGAGCAAATGATATATTTCTTTCAAATGGAGCGATAATTTTGTTTTGAGAGAGTGTTAGTGTGATTTTCGCCAACTTCATTTATAGTTCATTCAATGTTTCAAACGGAACACCGTGTATAATTGGTATTCAACAAGGAATTACATAATCGAGGATACCAGCATGTGATATGCTATTTCAAGGCAGTTTTCGAAAATTTCATTCAAAATAAAAAAAAATTATATGTTCGATATTTTCAATTCAATATCAAAGGACCGATGAATGTCACATTCCCAAAATATTTCCAGAATGTCTTTTTTTCAGATTGTGGTAGGTTAGGAACCCAGAAAACTACGAAGTGAAGATTTATCAACCACAAACTAATGATGCCTCTGGTTGGAATACCGGAGGGTTCGGCAAAATTTCCGGTTGGGGGAAGTGTGCTCACCGGCGTCAGTGATTGGCCTTGGTAGCGGAAATAGACCGACGTTAAATAAAGAAATAGAAGAAGAAGAACAAACTAATGACTTCCAAACGGTATTCATCATATATCATTCATTTCCAAAAAGGATTCACCTTCATTCGGTTCGTTTTACCAAAAGATAGATATGAATAATAAACTACACCCCGTATTTGTATTCATATTCAGATATTATTATATATGAGACATATTAGTATAATGAGACTACTGATTTGGGAAGATATAAACAGAGATATCTTGCCTTATTTGTTGGTAGCTTGGGCTGTGATTTGCTTGAAATCTGTGTGACTGTATAACGAATCAAACGTAGGAAGATGTATATCATTATTGATACAATCAATGATTATTTCATGGTGAACACGAAGAAACCAAAGTACGACGCAACGTCACAGAACTACTACAAGCATGACAGCAAATGAGGAATAGTTATTTCCCAGTGAATAATTAACTCACCTTTTTTTTTTTATTTAAGTCACCTATATAAGACATTCGATTCAAGAAACTATAAATGTCAATTCGTTAGTAGTGGAATAGGAATGGAATGATTTGAGTTATCAGGTTCCGTAGTTTTCTGGGTTTGTAACCCACCACAATCTGGAGAAATGAGAATTAATATGCATTCTTCACCAGACGGCATGATGAAAAGAGATTCATTTAATTTTCGTTTCCTGCCATTGCTCTCTTTCGTCATAATTTTAGTGTTGTTCCATTCTACTGTGTGATCTCTATCGGCAGTAAGAATGTGTTCTGATAATTCAGAACCACCTATCTGTCTGTTTCTGATGTACATCTTGTGTTCACTCTTTCGCACTTCCAATGGTCGAGACGTTTCACCGATATGTTTTTGACCGCACGAACAAGGAATTCGATTAATACAATTTTTTTTGTGTTGTCCGTTGTGTTATATTTATATTTGAGTTCGCTTGATATGGTTGGCGGATGGCCGCCCCTCCTGAAAGACAAAATGATAAGTCAGATTGGAAAATTTTTGTCAAATGTCAATTACGAAAATTGCCAACAAGAGATATTTGCAAAATGGTTGATGCTTTCGCGACCGAGGTTTTCAGTATCACTACTTCGGTTCGGGTTTGAAGGCCGCCGTTTTTTGTAATTTTTTCCTGACGTTTCGCTGGCGCGAGTGGCTAGCTTCTTCAGAGGCTCAAACATCTTGAGTTAAACTCCGATGACTCAGTCATCGGATTCAGTTTCCGAAACGTTAACGAAAAGTATTCTCATATATATTATATATTAGTTCATTTTATTTTTCTTATAGGCAAGATTTGAGTTATACGAGGACTTGTTCTATCCAAAAAGAACTGTTTTTCAATAGACGCGGCAACTTTTCGGGGTAGATTAAGAATCTGCCCTTCTACAGATTTCAATATTGATTCTTATTTTTCAGATTGTGGTAGGTTACAAACCCAGAAATCTACGGATCAAATATTGATCCACCACAAAATAATGACGTTCAAACAGTACTTAGATATTAGGTCATACCGTGCCAAAACATTATTGACTTGCAGAAGATTGGAAAATAATGATTTTCAACTTAACTAAGTATAAATACATAAGGAATTGAGGAATTGATGTGAGGGAAGTGAGCAGATTTTTTGAAGGTACTTACTACAGTTTTGGTGGACGATGCAAAATGAAATTATGGAAATTGAAAGATATCTGGGAAGCCTCATGTTCACCGACAAACTACCTTTCTGGGGAGGGCCACGCACAAATGGGGGCATGGCCCAGCTCTTTAGGTTGACTGACAGTCATTCGATATCTGAAGTTGAGCAACGCCGAGCACGGTTAGTACTTGGATGGGCGATCATGCAGAACAATACCGTGTCGAAAGCCCGTACAGCTGCAGCGAAATAGCATATCATAGCTTGCAGACAATATATCAATGAGCACAAGATATATTGAGGATATGCCGTCCTTCGGAGGGGACGTAAAGCCGTCGGTCCCGAGTCCATGGATGTTGGGCTCGTTAAAGAACTCTACCTCTGGTTGGAATACCGGAGAGTTCGGCAAAATTTCCGGTTGGGGGAAGTGTGCTCACTGGCGTCAGTGATTGGCCTTGGTAACGGAAATAGATCGACGTTAAATAAAGAAATAGAAGAAGAAGAACAAACTAATGACTTCCAAACGGTATTTATCATATATCATTCATTTCCAAAAAGAATTCACCTTCATTCGGTTCGTTCCACTAAAAGATAGATATGAATAATCAACTACACCTCATATTTGTATTCATATTCAGATATTATTGTCTCTATTTCGGTTCTGGCTCCATCTCGAGACCTATCTTCCAGAACCATCCTCATATATCATCACTTGCATTCGATATGGCCTTGCTGTGATCTCAATTGCAATAAGAGCAAAGCTGAAACAGAGTAATCAATCTACCTTTGTCATTTTCGATTGTCTGTCTTTTATATTGATGTCAGATATGACTTCGGTGTTTGAAGGATCATAAGATCTCTTTCTACCACGATACCGTCGTTCAGTTCCTCTCTGGAGCTCGAGTAGAAGGTTTTAGGGATCCTTTCACCACACTTTCCATTTATATCCGTCTCTATTTCGGTTCTGGCTTCATCTCGAGACCTATCTGCCTGAAATATCATCATATATCATCACTTGCATTCGATATGGCTTTGCTGTGATCTCAATTGCGGAATGAGACATATTAGTATAATGAGACTACTGATTTGGGAAGATATAAACAAAGATATCTTGCGTTATTCGTTAGTATCTTGGGCTGTAATTTGCTTGAAATCTGTGTGACTATATATCGAATCAAACGAAGGAAGATGTATATCATTATTGATACAATCAATGATTATTTCATGGTGAACACGAAGAAACCAAAGTACGACGCAACATCACAGAACTACTACAAGCATGACAGCAAATGAGGAATAGTTATTTCCCAGTGAATAATTAACTCACCTCTAGGAATAGTTTTTTTTATTTAAGTCACCTATATAAGACATTCGATTCGAGAAACTATAAATGTCAATTCGTTAGTAGTGGAATAGGAATGGAATGATTTGAGTTATCAGGTTCCGTAGTTTTCTGGGTTTGTAACCCACCACAATCTGGAGAAATGAGAATTAATACGCATTCTTCACCAGACGGCATGATGAAAGCAGATTCATTCAATTTTCATTTCCTGCCATTGCTCTCTTTCGTCATAATTTTAGTGTTGTTCCATTCTACTGTGTGATCTCTACCGGCAGTAAGAATGTGTTCTGATAATTCAGAACCACCTATCTGTCTGTTTCTGATGTACATCTTGTGTTCACTCTTTCGCACTTCCAATGGTCGAGACGTTTCACCGATATGTTTTTGACCGCACGAATTCGATTAATACAATTTTTTTGTGTTGTCCGTTGTGTTATATTTATATTTGAGTTCGCTTGATATGGTTGGCGGATGGCCGCCCCTCCTGAAAGACAAAATGGTAAGTCAGATTGGAAAATTTTTGTCAAATGTCAATTACGAAAATTGCCAACAAGAGATATTTGCAAAATGGTTTAGGCTTTCGCGACCGAGGTTTTCAGTATCACTACTTCGGTTCGGGTTTGAAGGCCGCCGTTTTTTGTAATTTTTTTCCTGACGTTTCGGTGGCGCGAGTGGCTAGCTTCTTCAGAGGCTCATACATCTTGAGTTAAACTCCGATGACTCAGTCATCGGATTCAGTTTCCGAAACGTTAACGAAAAGTATTCTCATATATATTATATATTAGTTCTTTTTATTTTTCTTATAGGCAAGATTTGAGTTACGAGGACTTGTTCTATCCAAAAAGAACTGTTTTCCAATAGACGCGACAACTTTTCGGGGTAGATCAAGAATCTGCCCTTCTACAGATTTCAATAATAATAATAATAATAATTTGTTTTTCCTCCAGTCGTTGCCGCAGGGGGATAATGATAACATTGATTTAGATTACTACACAGGTTTGAAAAACGATCTAATCTCCAGTATGCAATTCAAACCAGTAGCAGAAAATGATATAGCTGAATACCTTATCTCTATCAAGTCCCGAGCAGTTGGGTCTGACGAATTGCATATAGATTTTCTGCACATGTGCTGTCCCTATATTCTTGAATTCATCAGCCATATAATAAATTTCTGTCTGGAAAACTCCCAATTTCCAAATCAATGGAAATTAGCGAATGTCATACCAGTCCCGAAAACTAAATGTCCTGCCTCTTATAATGACCTACGACCTATCAGTATATTACCAGTTTTATCAAAGGTCTTAGAATACTTCGTGAAAAAACAAATAGTAGATCATCTCAATTCAAATGATATTCTTCCGTGTGAACAATCAGGTTTTAGAAGTGGTTATAGCTGTACTAGCGCACTCCTGAATCTCACTGATCACATCATTACTTCAATAGATAATAATATGTGCACTATACTGGTAGCTCTCGACTATTCTAAGGCATTTGATACCATCGATCATGGCATTCTGTTGCAAATTATGAAATTCATTGGTATGACAGAAAATGTGGTGAAAATTATGAAGAATTATCTGGAAATGAGACAACAAAGGGTAACGCTAAATGATCATTGTGGCGATCCCATGTTTATATCTCGGGGTGTGCCGCAGGGTTCCATATTGGGACCCATCTTATTTATAATTTACACTTCTTTTCTTCTAACACGTCTGAAATATTGCAGAGGGCAGATGTATGCGGACGACACTCAAATTTTCTATTCGTTCAAAGCTGACAATATAGCTAACAGTTGCGATATGATTAATGAAGATCTTGATATTCTTAATACCATATCAGCTCAACACTCTCTTCAGCTGAAGCCAATCAAATCTGCCTATATGTTTTTCTGTAAACAAAAAAATAGAGAGCAACTCATATCACAACTCAACATCCATATTGACAATGATGCATTGCCTATCAAGGAGGAAATAAAAATTTTAGGTTTGATTCTTGATACAAATTTGAGATTCAAGACGCACGTCAGGAACAGACAGCTGCTTGACTGTCGCTAGTGTTCATAAAATTCAAATGATTCAAAACTACTGTCTGCGTTTAATATATGGTATACGAAAAAGAAATCCCATCAGTCATAAATTAAAAACTGCTGAATGGATCAATATGAAAAACAGACGTTTTTTCCATTGTGCTATCATGTATCATAAAATCATTTTGAATAAAAATCCCCCATACTTATACAGGAAAATCAAATATCGCACAGATGTGCACAATCTGAACATCAGATTCAAGGGTAACCTGTCACAGCCCACACATAAAACGAAATTTTATGAACGCTCCTTCTCTTGCATTATCGTAAAAATTTATAACTCGCTGCAACCTCATTTCAAGAAACTGTCAGTCTCCCGGTTCCAAAAAGAACTGAAGAATATTCTGTTGAAGACATGATAGATAGATAGATCATAGAATATTCAAATATTTACTTGTTCTATGAACATAATCATATTTATATCTTGTTTTTGAACAAAAAATACTGTACCTTAGCATAAATGGATATTGAAACATATACAGATAGTGATGTAACTACTACTACTTATTGGGGTTAAGTGGAAGAACAGCGGGCAAACTCCGGTCTGCACAGCTGAACTTCGCCTTTTCAATGTAAAACTGTCGATGTCAGAAAGGCTCCCACAAAAAATGAATAAAGAGTATTATTGTTATTATATTGATTCTTATTTTTCAGATTGTGGTAGGTTAAAAACCCAGAAAACTACGGATATTGATCCACCACAAAATAATGACGTTCATACAGTACTTGGAAATTAGGTCATACCGTGCCAAACATTATTGACTTGCAGAATATTGGAAAATAATGAATTTGAACTCAACCAAGTATAACTACATGAGGAATTTGGAAATTAATGTAAGTGAAGTGAGCAGATTTTTTGAAGGTACTCACTACAGTTTTGGTGGACGATGCAAAATGAAATTATGGAAATGGAAAGATATCTGGGGAGCCTCATGTTCACCGAAAAACTATCTTTCTGGGTCAATATGCAAAACCACCATTATAGTAGTACCGAGAATTTACATCGCATCGCCGGATGTGACAATATCATGTACTTTTACATTCATCATATCTAACTCATAAACTAAAAGTAATTCACTGAACAATTCTGAGCACGATCACTTCATTACAGTATTATGAACTGACTAATTGTATGACCGTGAGTTCAAGTTTGCTTCGACAGTATTCAACGAGAACGAAAAAAGTTCCGTTCGTGTCGATTTTAATTTTGAGAATGGAAAAAGTTTGTCTGGCAACTTCGGAAAACTTTTTTTCACGGACGAATCACATTAAATCAATTGGAATTGTATCCACGGTAGCATTCCGGAGTTTCAAGTTTATCTTGATGAAACTAATTGCAATCGATTTCGATAGGCAACGGCGTTTAGAGACAATTTTTTTTTCTATATAATGTATGTATGCCATAGTGAAAAGTTGAGTGAAAGATCAACTTCATTCATATGAACCGTTGCATGTGAAATGAGAACTTAGTCGAACAGAGATCAGTTGATTCAACACAATTTCTTGCTTATTGAACGTGTGATTTCAGCGTCTTCCATTCAACTTCATTCATATGAACCGTTGCATGTGAAATGAGAACTTAGTCGAACAGAGATCAGTTGATTCAACACAATTTCTTGCTAATTGAACGTGTGATTTCAGCGTCTTCCATGTGATTTTTTTTTTCATATAGATTCTGGAAAGAATTGTGGAACAAACATGCAGTGATTCATCAACTATACTGAAAACGGTAATACTTCGATCGCTATGAGCACTTTAAAAAAATGTGGAACTAAGGTAATTCGTTCTCCTCTACATAAAATCCTCACAACATTTTCGGCGGTCTCGTATATTTTCGGAAATACGACTCCATTTCGTTGTGAAACTTTTCAATTTCCCATCAATTTTCTGTTGTTTCACACTCAAAAATTGGATCCTTTCATTTATCAGATCATCACACTAGCCCTTGTTCACTTGTTTTCAACATTTTCCAGCAGACAAAACCATTTTTGTTTCAAATAATTTACCCTTCAAAAGTCAACATATATATGTTCAGTTTTCAATAATAACAATGATGGCTGTAACGACGACAACATCGCAAATAAATTAGTATTGAGCTATGACATCCCAACAAAATTTTGACGTTTTGAAAAAAAAAATCTGAAGCAATAGTTTTGTTTTTTTTTAAATGTTAGTAACGGGGAAATACGGAATTTTGTGATGTTGTAACAATCCGAATGGTCACTCATATTCATCTCTCGATATCAAAGACTATGAAATTGCCTCGCCTAATAAAGTCCCCGTCTATAAAACAGGTCGCCCAGTTAGAATGTTTCTAACGAAACTATTTTATGCGATGGAAATCACAAAAAGTATACACGAAATCAAAACATGAAACGTTCGATAAATGACAACTACGAATCAGAAACATTTTGAAAATCGGCAAATATAAGTAATCAGTCGTGAAAAACTGTATCAGGGTGTAAATTGGTAAAATTTATCGTTTCGAAGATGATTATGCTCATATTCGATACAGGACAAAAAAATCATGTTGTAAATTGTTTAGGGTAATGTATTGTGGTAGTGTGAATAGTGACGAAGAGCCAATTCCACTCATTGTGATTCAGTCACATTTCCTTAAATTCACTAAGACTATCACATTGGATGTCGAGTAAACATAGGAATATATACACGAAGTAGAATAAAGAGCTATTTAAAGATAATATTTCATTTCAACCCATACAAGATCTCAACAAGTTTCGCTCTGAGAAAATTGTCTCTCGAGCTCTTCTATGGAAGAGGGGTTAAATGATTGAAACCTTCAAAATCTTCATACAAATCCTAAATATTGAATTCATTACAAGTCTGTCATCAGTTTCGATTGACATACCGGTGACATTTATTCATTTGATAGCCAAAAACCAGCCATCATTATTTTAGTGAAAGTTTTCAATAGAAATTTACCCTCTTCCCCACTGAGAAGATAATTTTCTCTAATAGTCCAGTCTATGACCATTTTCCCGTGTATTTATCCCATACAGCACCGATTCGCATGAAAATTTGGATTCAGGATCTACATACCCCCTCTTTCTCAAAATCTACCCTGTGCCGAGGATTGCTTTCTCCCTGGGGGTGGATGCCACCCCTTCTTGGGGGTGCAAAATTTGTTATTTGAAATAAGTGCGGAAATCAAAAGATTGACTAATTCTAAGCACTTTTTGTTCAATGGAGTTTTTTCTGAAAAGCAATGCTTTTCGACTTATTCGCGAGTGAAATTGTCGGTTTTCAGGCAAAAAAAAACACGTTTTCCGATCCTTTTTCACGAATAACTGGAAAATATGCATCTAATCGAAAAACCTGTAGAAAGCAAAGTTATAGCCTTTGTAAAAACAAAGGCGAACGTTTATTTGTGATGTATGCAAACCCACTACAAACTGAATAATTGCTTGTTGAAAGTTGATTGGTATTTTCAAACGCCAAAATAGAAAAGACCTACGTACAATAACCAAAAACCAATGCTTTTTTCGGGAAAAACTCGTTGAACCATTTTTGAAGTCCTTCAAGAATCCTTTATTTTTGTTACTCATGAAAGTTTCTAGCATCAAAACTTTTGTAGAACAAAATTGTAGGCTATCCTTTTCTGGAAATTTTGGTGTTTAATTTTTTTCTCTAGGATGGAAATAGAGTAAGTTGCCAGTTAAATATTGTGAAGGATCGCGCAAAGTACCTTTTTTGAGCCCTTTCAGTATGAAACTTTTCAAAAATATATTCTGAAACGAAAAATCATGTGAATGATCTCATAGCTCTTGAAAAAAGCTACGAAATACTCTTTAGGTGGGTTTGATTGCTTGAAGACTAAGCGAGTTATGGGAAAAAAACAAAAACCATTTTTGTAGAAATTAGAGTATGTACATCAGTATATTGAAGAAAACACATAGCGACTATATTTTAGGCCTAGTGGAACTATATGTATATTATATATATCGTAGTTGCAAAAAAATGTGCTGTACAATGTGTGGTTGCCGGAGAGTAGGGTTATTCTGCAATTCAGCATGTATAACATGCAATGGAGACAACTGTCACAACACGGTTTCATATATGGACCAGGAGGAAGACAAGATCGAAGACGAAAATGAGGTAGAAAAGAAATAGCATCTTAGAGGAAGACGAGAGTGAGGAGTATTATTTATTACAACATTAATTTTTTGTAACAATACGATTCTTTATATTTACTTTCAATTAATGATAAAAGTTGTTGAAAAATATTTCAAATACATTTGAAGATGATTTCAATCTATCATACATCCAAATCTAGACTTAACCTTTTTTTAATGGGGTAGTTTTCACCCTTTAAAAATCAAAATCAACCCCGAGTACAGAGGTTACTTTAAAGTAGAGTCCCAATCTGGATTTTCATACAGTTGGGTTTCCCGGATACTCAATAACAATTTCGATATAATTTTTTAATGAAAACTATCATAAGGGTGGTTTTTAGGGGTCGAAATTGTTTAATAGATCAGAAATTGTCTATCAAGGTTAATTCAACGTATTTACAGATGACTGCACGCTCAAAACTAGTATGTTGTAATTTGTTTTGAATAGGAGTAGTTTTCACCTCTGATTAATAAAAATCAACCCCAGGCACAACCTCAACTTTGAGGTAGATGGTAGATAGAAGCTGAATATGCAGATAGATACTGAATATAAGTTGAATACCTGCGAAAAAACATGTTAATTATCATTTTCTGAAGATATTTAGTCATAAGGGGGGGGGTTAAGGGCTGACACTGATTACTGAACCATAAATTATATTAAAAATTATCAATTGATTGATTTTACTGACATAAATATGATATCAGGTCATTTCATGCTCCAATCTGAAATTTTGGGGTGGTTTTTACCCCCTCTCCTCCAAAAAGCAACCCTCGGCACAGGGTAGATTTCGAAATAGAGGGTGAGTAGAACCTATATCCAAATTTTCATACGAATCGGTGCTTTATGGGATAAATACACAGTTTACACTTTTTTGACCGTCATAGACTGGAGTATAAGCGAAACGAGATCTTGTATGGGTTGGAGTGAAATATTATCCTGGTGAGTGGGATGTCTTCTACAAATAGCTTTCTATTTTGCTTTGTTCAAATATTCTTATGATTGGTATCTATTCGATTCAATTTTTATATGCTTGATAAAAGTGATTTCCATGTAACCCAATGCCCGTCGTCGCCATACAGGCAGGTAGTAGCTGTTTCAGATGTTTTTTTCCTTCCTTTTTGTGAATGAATCAAACGTCTTTTCATGATATACACGTACCGACCAAGAGAGACTGTTTGTAATTTTTTTATTTCACTTCTCTCATGGAAGTTGTTCTATTTTTCATTCGGAGAAAAAAGAAGCCAAAACATAATTCACCATAACTTGATGTTTGATTATTTTGAAAAACTCACAATATTGAACCGGAGGTTCACCACCCTGTTAATTTTCACCCTCCACTTTCATTATTATTGTTATTTTATTACTATGTTTTCAGTATTTCCAGTAAGTGAGTTCACAGGTGGAATTCAACCTTCATTAGTCACTTGCTGGTCTTTCAGGATATTCACACCAACAAATCGAAGACACGACATAGAATCGTATTCATATCCATATCGCACATGCATGAATAATGAACCAAATGCTCTCTTTGTGTTATGAATCATCCGTTGTGCTGCTTCCATCTTAAGTTAATCTGAATGTCATTACTGAAAATTATTTCCTGAACTGAGTTATGTTCAGATCACAATTGATTTAGTAGCTACAGATTTACTGGTATGTTCCATGTCGGTTTGAGAATGTCTTCTGTGTAATTCACGCTAATAAATGTCGTTGAATATTGAAGTTTCGATAAAAATCAGCTTGAGAATAAATGAAATTGAAAAAAGCAAATTAATTGCCGGTAGAAGAAACCGATATTTTTCTTATATGTAGATTCACACGAAAGGGAAGCCCTGTAAAGTTCAGAGAACACCGCTTGAATCAAGGGACAGGAGAAACGAATTAGCATTTGCTTTGAATTCCTGAAGTTTGTAAGCCACAGGAAAAATCTCTTTTGGCAAGGAGTTCCAGAGCTCAGCTGTTCTATTGAAAGAAGATCCCTCAGCAAGAGAGGTTCGACAGGTATCCAAATTCACAACAAAAATGTGACAATTCTGTACTCGTCAAGTCATCTGTGTAGATATTGCCTAGGGTGGAACGATTGGTAACAATTCAGAAGAGCACCGACCGTGAAAATATCTATAAAAGAGAGACAAGTCTCCGATCCTTCTACGATATTCCAATGAAGTAAGCGAGTCTGTGAATGAATGAAATGAATGTTTTGGTGCCGAACTCCACACATGAGAACTGTATTCCATGACAGTTCGTATCTGAGCCTCGTAGATCATTAGAAGCTGACGAGAAGTGAAGTATTTTTTCGCAGGAAATAGAAATTCAAGTTTCTGGGAAGCACTTTTAGCGATCGATCTCACATAGTTTTCCCATGATCGATTGTCACTGATCGTAATTCCTAGCATCGAGATACTCGATTTTGTAGAAATAGTCACTCCTGACATCTGAATATCAGACGATGACAGATCAGCTTTTCTTGAGAAGATACATGTCTGGGTTTTCGTAGCATTAAATTTCACCAAGTTTATGTTACCCCATCCTATTATTTTTACCAAGTCGTCGTTAATTTTATTGACGTGAATGTTTCTTTGAATTTTTTTTCTCGAGCTGGTTTGGGGACTGTGGAAGAGAAACTGGTATGAAGAGTACTGTCCTCCGCAAAAATATGTACTGAACAAGATGTTTTCTCTAGCAAATCATTGATATGAAGCAGAAACAAAGTGGGCGCCAGAACTGAACCCTGTGAAACACCTGCATTTATTGGGGGAATATCAGGTGATACTCCATCAACAACCACATACAGAGACCTATCAGACAAGAAACTCTTCAACGAAGCACACAACTGAGGAGGCAAACCATAAGACGGCAGTTCAGAAAGGAGACCCCTAGGCCAAACTCGATCAAATGCTTTCGAAATATCGAGTGCAACAGCTATCGTTCCTCTGAATTTCTCGATTGAATGCTGCCAAATATGAGAAACATAAGCCAGTAAGTCACTGGGCGGTTGAATAATGCCCCCACATCTTGTATGACATCACAAGTGAACCTACTAGGGTAGTTTTCGTAATTTAGATTTACCTTTAGAAAAAATATGTCTATTCAACGCGATATTTCGAGAGATTCAATGTTTTCATTATGATGAGAATGGACTCAAAAATAATTGATTGAGTCTATATCAGAGACTATGAGGAGAACACAATGTAGTCAAATAAGCATTTTTTGCTGACGTGTGAAGCTTCATAACAAGTTATTATACCACTGAAAACTTAAAATGTTGTAGTATTCGAAAAACATTGAGAATACATAGTGTGAAAATGCACAAGAGTCCATTAGTGATTATCTATATAACACGAACTTTTTGTGGTTATATCTGTGAGTATAGACTCATATCTCTCTATAAGGTATTTTCATTTTTCCAATCATGACTATTTCCTTCGCATCTCCTGTATATTGTTTTGATTTGTATATTTACAATTCTTCGCTCGCAGCGTATTTCAGTTTCATCAAGAGTACTCTGTGAGATATATGTAATATTCGAACTCGAACATTTATACACGTATTTGCCATGTTACGACTCTATTCAACCAATACCCCTCTCCAGGAATTGAAACGGAGTATATCGATACTATAAAATATTTGAATCGAGAAAATTCAGACTATCAAATAAGCTTGGAATACCTTCTATTAACGTACCATATGAAGCATCCAGATTGATCTCATACAATTTTTCGAATATCTGGAAAAGAGTGGAAGATGAAACGATCTCTGGAAATGTTAGGGAACTTTACTAGATCACGTTATCATCGGTCATGACAGAGCCTTGTGTAGGCAAAGGTCGGCTATGTCTCTTGTTTGCCAAAGCCTATCAATAATTTGAATTGATCAGAAAAAATTGAAGATCGATAGTACGTTTTCCACTGACATCAATAAGTATCCCACTTCTTACATCGACTCCAAAATAATTGCACTAGAAAAAGGCCAATGAGCCCATAATCAGTCTGAAAGTGTACCGGTCCCAATAATTGAATATGGATCTCGGCTTGTTCAGCATCAGCAGTATATGCCTGAATTTCTTCTGTAAAATATTCGGGTGTAATCGCATTTCGGGTTTAATCGAATGCCCTACGTGGTTTCTGCTAGTGAAGTGGTTCTTTCCTGACAGCTGTCAACCTATCATCCAAGTGTAAAAGTAGATGAAACTGGCCTGGATGAACTGTTGAAAGATGATTTGATTGATTGAATTAGTATTTCGCACTCATTGAGTCCCACTTGTGGTATGGAATAGATTTGTGGTGTGTGCTCAGTAGAGTTTTTGGTCCAAAGAAGAGAGCTTTGCGGTATATATGTCAGGCAAGGTAATAAGGATAGCTGCAATCCCTCATCACAAGGTATTATTCGGCAGGGTGCGCACCAGATCGCCCCAATTAGTGATTAAAATTATTACGATAGGTCCAACAAGAATCTAGTGAACATGTGCCACCGAATTCTGTTAGCACGACTATGATCAGCTGATAATACGTTTACTGATAAGGTTGCCTTGTCTATGGGCAGATGGCGCGGTGACAGCTCACTTGCCCGTTGTCAGCATTAGCCATTTTTGAGGTATGATACAGGTGCAGAAGGAGAATTTTCAATTATAAAAACAAGGGACTCTCGAGTTATATGTTATGATCATTCTGTTGATAATTATGTTTATTCTGTGGATAATCTTGAACTAGAACCTGTTGGATATAATTAAACACTTATGATATATGGGATATTCCCACTGCATGCCATACGTGTGTGAAATGGTTTGAAATTGATCTATTTGCTTTGTGATCAGAACTACTCTTGCATACCGGTGTTCCACAGGGATCAGATAGAGTATCCAGTCTTCACGTCGAAATTTTGCTGATGGATAATTTTTGCTCGGCACATAGCCTTGTTAAATATCATTGAATCAATAAATGAAAACAGCGACACTGACAGCTGCGTTTACCGGATAACATGCGAGTGCAGCAAATCCTACATCGGAGAAACCAAAAGACCATTGGAAGTGAGGATAGGCGAACACAAGAAAACACACAACGAGGAGAAACAACGAAATCCGGAATAGCGGAGCAAGTTTGGACAAACCATCACAGCATTAAATGGCCTGAAGCCGAGGTCATACACAAGGAGGAACACTGGTTCGAGGAGAAATTCAAGGAAGCCGCCTACATCCTCAACAACGACGCATTCTGTCACCCTAGCGTGGAGATCCGGAATGTGAGGCCGCTTATACGAGGCATGGACCGACTTCGGCTCGATGAGGGAAAATCTTGCGCCAATACATGGGGAAATCGAGGCTTTATAACCGAACACACCTCGAAATATTGTTATTGTCATCACTTGAAGACGATTGCAGATACCAACAATCGAAACGTCGTACACTCAACTTGAATTTTGTTTTCAACATTTTTTTTTCATAATATTTCATTTATTTCTTTATTTACACTTTTTGACTAGTATTTCACATTTGATTCCTTAATTTTTTTGACTCATATTTCATCTTCGATATCTCGATTTTTTGTAACAACATTATTTTCTTTGATCAATAAATCCTCAATTTCATTATCGAGCAAGAATTTGATTTGATTTCATTTTCTCACTTGATTTGTATCTTTATCCTTTCTTTCATCCCTTCTTAGCAACAGGTTAAGATAGAGTTCATAATATAGACAATGGATGTCCGAACCATTACCATTCAGCAAGGAACATTGTCATTCATATTCAAGCAAACGTCATTGAATCAAACTGTCGCAGTCAGTATCATTCAACTTCATTGATTATTACTATAGAATATAAATTGATGAAAATATAAATTGAATATCGAAATGATAAGAATGAGAAGAAATACATCCAGATACATACTTTTTTTTTCTGGTGGGGTGGAAACCCTCATGGGCGCTGGCCGCTTGGTGTCCATCACGAGCCAGTAGTGCCGGACTCTTACCGGCTAAAACCACCCCCTGCCCTCTCTCATAACCGGAACCATCCAGACGGACATACATCAGGTATGAGCGGCATGCTTTTGATTCTTGTCAGTAGTCTATGACCTAGGAAATCAGATCTGATTTGCTCCTTGTCTCTGGTTCTTCCTTTCCTCTTCTTCCTTCTTTTTCATAACCCTTCTGAGGAAGTCAGCTCCCCGTTTCCATCTTTCCTGACACGACAACATTATCCTAATGATGTTATCTGGCGTTATTTGGGTGTCTCATTCCATTTCCAGTCTCGTTCGATCTGTAACCCATCTGTTGCAGGAAAATATTGAATGTTCCGGGTCGTCCCTATGCGCACAGTATATGCAGGTGTCATTTGTGGATTTTCTTATCCTGTACGTGTAACTGCAGAAGCTGCCGTGTCCGCTTAAGGCCTGTGTCACGTAGTAGTCCACGTTTTTGAATGAGCAGTTCATCCAGGATGTTAAGTCAGCAATCAGTCTCTTTGTCCATTGGGCTTTGGAGGAGTTCTCATTCAGATATATTTGGAGGAGTTCTCATTCAGATATATATGATGTTGACCTGGGAGTTTCACAAGGCTCGGTATTGGGTCCACTAATATTCCTATTATTTATAAATGACCTGCCCTTTCATGTAAAATCTGAATGTATGGTACTCTTCGCGGACGATACTTCTATTGCGGAAGAAGCCAAGAGCATAAAGGAATTGCAAGAAAAATTGAACAATATTTCGAATGGGTTCACTACATGGTGTAAACAAAATAAATTAATTGTCAATGCAGACAAAACAGTATTGATTCCGTTCTTTGGACAAAAAACAAAATATATGACATTAAAAGTTATCGTAAATAGTGAAACTATTGAACCCTCTGAAGGTACTAAATTTCTTGGTATATTTATTGACCCTGACTTGAAATGGGACAAACAAATTAGTTACGTTTGCAATAGGTTGAATAGTAGTTTTTATGCTATACTTCAACTCAAAAATATTCTAGATGAAAAATCGCTATTGGAAGTATATTATGCAATGGTCCATTCAATATTAATGTATAATATAATTTTATGGGGTAGCAGTAGTGACATCAAAAGAGTGTTCATTGCCCAGAAAAGGATAGTTTGCCTTCTGTTCAATCTGAAAAGAACAGATTCCTGCAAACCTTTCTTCAAAAAATATAATATTTCAACTGTGCCGAGTATCTACATTTACGCCCTCATAATTTATATAGAAAAAAATTAAATGAATTTGGAAACCAATGCTCAGACGCATAGGTATCCAACAAGAAAAGGAAATTTGCTGAAAACTGAAATACATAAAACCAAACTTTTTGAAAGGTCTCCAATCTATGTAGGATCTAAATTCTACAATTGCCTGCCCGCTGAGTTGAAATTAATTTCAAACTTGAATTCTTTCAAAAATAATGTTAAAAAGTTTATATCCACTGAAGGTTTTTATTCAGGAGATGAATTTTTTGACTATGTTAAAAAAAAAATCAAGACTCCATAGGTGAATTTTTATTTATACTCATATATGTTCGTACATTGTGTCTGTGTATATGTGTATGTGTAAGTACCTATATGTGTTATATACCATTGAATATTTTATATACATTTGTATATAGATATACATATAATTTTGATCTCATTTGTGTAAAACAAGTTTGTTTATGATTTTAACGTTGTTTTGACAGGACCTATGTCATTGTTATGATCTACTGGTTGAAATAAAAAAAAAACGCCCTTTGCCATTTTGAGATGGTTACCTCCCTCTCGGCCTTCTTCACCTCGGCATTTACTTCCACCCAGTTGTACAGACGAGCCCTCTCTGCTACCAGGAGATCCATGGGGGGCGTGCTAGTCAGAACGCAGATTGCCTCCTGAGACACCGTTCTATACGCTGCTGCCACTCTAAGCAGCATCTTCCTCTGCGTTGCCTGCACCATTTGTTTGTACTTCTCCACCCCCATCACTTGTTGCCACACCGGGGCAGCATATAATATTGTTGACTGTATCACCGAGTATAATAACCGCCTTTTTTGATTTGCCAGGTCCCCTGATGTTTGGTAGAAGCTTTGTCAGGGCTGCTGTTTGCCTGTCAGCTTTTGCGCATGTTTGCCTGATGTGTTCATTCCAAATCTGTTTGTCATCTAGCCAGACACCAAGGTACCTGACAAACTTTTTTGGGGTTATCGGTATCCCCTGTATTTGGAAGGTGATACCTTCTTTTTTTCTGGGGCCTCTGAGGATAATCGCTTCTGTCTTTGGTGGAGCTATTTCCAGTCCATTTTCTTGCATCCATCTCGTTATGTGTTCTATTGCCTGATTTCCCTCTGTTACGAGTTCATCCTTATGCTATTGTGTAGCAGTTCTGCGGTAAGGTGAGTCTCAGCACTCCGTCCAGATGAATATTGAAAAACAAAATATAGCAACAACGCAACGAAGAATGCCAAAAGAACGATTCAACTATGAAGATTTGCTAGTACCAATGGTTTTTTGTGGTGATTTATGAACAACTTTTCTCGTTTACCCTATTGCCTCTTTTCCTACTAATTCTGATATGTTACCACGACCCCCCAAATTAGCACTCTCAGGAACAATCAATAGTTATCTCCCAGTCTATCCACTTCTATTTATAGTTCAAGCCGCAAGCCGAGAAAATGCTTTTCTGAAAAATAATCCCGAAGAGCTATTAGTTCGAGCAAAGGCGCCGATTTCATCAATTCTTGATTAGGCTTTGGCGGAGCTTTGTGAAGCGCCGGATCGATGTGTGTGTATGTACACATTACGTGGCTCGTAGTTTCGTGGCGTTCACCATAAGTTGAGCGCCGAACACAGCCTGGGACGTTCGCAGAAACTCATTTCACATTTAGATGGGCAAAGGGGTTGGGTGAGTGGAGAAGAGATGGAAGTCGTGTGCTATTAGTGGGAGAGAGAAATGTATTTTCGCAGCTTTTCTATGAATTCAAAAAGAACAACAGTATTTCGAAATATTGAATGTGGAAGTCTTCCTTCTCAACATTTGAAAGGAAAAAGATATCAAGATCGTACAAAAATAACATGCAAGAACATCGTTTTCAGTATATTCATTTGAAAAATTGTATGGCGTTAACCTTTGCCGAGAAGGTGTTACCACTTTCATTTTTGAAAAGAAAGGGAGATGTTGATTTCAGACAAAAAGTCAAGATTTCCTTACTAAAAGGAAATGATACTTCCTCAAAGAAAGTGTTCTACATAAATGATCAAAATTAGTTTCCATAGTAACCCAAGTTACTAGAAGTTTATTACGAATTCCGAAGCATCCTCTATAGTCTAAAAGCCCACTATACTGAATATTTGATAGGGCTCCCAAAGGTCATACCAGGAATATAAAATGGCCCTGCTGCCATGTCTGGAACCGGTCAACGCTATAATTTTTTTTAGGTTCAGGTGATAATAATACTCCTGTATTATGATTGCTACTCGAGACAGGGGAGTGGTCGGAATATAAGAAAATGCACTGCTGCCAGCCCCTTGATAAGCCTTATCAGTTGCTGCCGAGAGATAAGCGACACCTTCGCACCCAGTTTTCTGTAATCATCGACCTCCTCTAGAAAGCAAATACGACGGCGTATCGGTGCCATTGCAAAAATAAAAAATTGACAGATTGAATCTGGCAATTGACAGATATAATCTGTCAAATGACACTTTTCAAAGTTGATTGAAGCCAATGAATTGTGCCATGCTCCCAGGGCCGGTTGTGTAACTGAAAACTAGGCAAAGGCATAAAAGATGGTGACCGGGCTAGCTCAATACCCAAAAAAAAACCTTGTGTACCTGGAAGAATTCAAAATTCAAGGACGGAGGAAAATCTGCCCAGGAGATCTTTTTCTTTACCAGATTTGAGGAAATGGGCGCCACGTGACTCAATAATATTTTTGTTGTTAGTATTCGACCGCCCTGGCTAGTTATTTTTCCTTCACAGGAATTTACAAATCACAAAACTAAATGACCTGCTACTCCTCGTTCAATTTCATTCGGTTGATATAAAAAATGGTAAAATTTGCTAGAAAATCTTTTCCAATGTGTAACAACAATATAATATAAGAACAGACAAACTATGACTTAACTTGGATTGATATCCTCATAACAAAAATATTCTCCGCGGCGATATAGATATCTATATTTCCGTTACAAAAGGAATGTAGATAGGATGTTTCATGAAACAATATACACTCTTTTTTTGTTGAAGCACTACCGAAGAATAACAGAAATTTTACTATTAAAGACGATTTTCTGATGGCAAAATGAATTAACAATTTTTGCGGTAGACGGCGTTTGCAATTAACGGCAGGGCAAGTAACCCTACACACGGGGGCTTTCACACTAAAGCTATTCGAAGAACAAAAAAATGGATGAAGATACAGGACACAACTTATCTGGTCTTAGTATCCTGAACAGTCGGCTGTTTCTCGTAGGCTCTGAAGCCGGACAGGTTCAAGTTGCTGGATGAAGACGAACCAAAAGTATCAAACCAAAAGTATCCAACGGTAAGGAATACCCGACAAGGACTGGGAAGCGGGTTTCAAGGCTTCACCAGAAGCTTAAAAATTCAACCTGGTAGTAGAACCCTGAGAAATTATCAAACCTTAGGTACATTCAAACACAAAAAAAGATGATATACTACCTCACTCTGTGGAGGGTTCCTGATTCAGAGTATTTCCGATGGGGCGAAAGAAGGTACTCGGAACCAACTTGTACACTACAAAGACGAACAAATGAATGTCATGAAAAATCAAGAGTGGGTTAAGAGGGAAAATGATCACCAGTACTTACAGAAGTGATGGAAAATTCCCTTGAAAAAGGTTAAGACTTCAAATCAAACTCTCTACCAACACAAAGTGTCTAAATTTCCATTCGCTGGACGTGAAGTAGATTTCGGAGGTGACAGTGTCGTTCCCTTCAGGGAGGTAAAAGGACATTTGTGGATAATTTCGCCACAAAGGTGATTCTCATGGATAACACACGGTAGGAAAATACCTTCGGAGTGATCTCAATTATTCAGGAGATGAAAATATTCCCAGACAAGCCTAAAATTACGGAACATAAGTAATGATAATGGAAATACCTACCGTCGCGCCTATGTCTAGTCGTTCGTACGGTTTCAACAGTTCAATATTTAGGGACATCGATAAAAATAAAATATACTGAATGTTGACAGATTGTCAGAAGTGCCGATCAAAACAAAGCCGAGACTTTTTGAGGTTACTTTCAAGTTTTCACATTTATATCAGAGAAATCTTACCGGAGTGCATGAATACTAGATCATTGAGGTGGGTAAGGTGGGTATCAAAGATATCAAAGAGAATAAATTGAACCGTTACAATTGAATTCATTGAACTAATTTCAAATGAATTGAATTCACAATTCTGTCGACTTCTGGATCCAAAATATCCAAGAAGTTTTTCATTTCTGGGAAACTATTGCTTGAACACTCTTTCTACCAATCCCCTTTAAAATTGAAATCGAGTTTATTTCCTATCATGTGAATATTGAGCAAATCCCATTCATTGACTCCTAGTCCTGAATCATTCAAAGCCCGAAAAATCCTGTTTGACTCCATTCAATAATTTTCTTAGTTGTGAAGCAGACTCTTTTATTATTGGGGAAAGATGAATCGATGTGACTCAGTGAAATAAGCCTTTTGTTTTCATACCGTTCCTTGGGTGGAATTCAAGCCTCAATGTAATTTTTTTCTGAATTTTCTAACGAGCTTATGACTTCGGCTACATTACCTTGAATGGAACTTCTTGAATAATGAAAACGTTCAATGTCGTAAAGCTTCGAATCAGTAATAGTTAGAATTTCCATAGTACTTAACTTGACTTTATTGCTGGTATGATGAAAATGTGACATTGTTTCAACCGATAATTTGAACCCCAAACAAGATCTTTCATAAAAGTCAGAATTGACAGATTGAATCTGTAATTGCCAGATTAAATCTGTCAATTGACAGATTAAATGTCGCAATTGCGAGATTGTTTTATTTTTGCAATGGCACTAAAACGCCGTCGTAAGCAAAGCTTCTCTTGAATGTCATTATTTTTGTGTAAAAAAACCACCGCTGCCTTTTCAAACAGTAGACAACATGGCGGCAGCAGCGCAACCGAATTTGCGTTTCAATTCAGATTTATCAGCAATCGCCCGTTTTTTTTTTTTTTCGATTTGTATTAATGAAATACGCCAATCACTATCAAGAAACAATTAATTTTACGCGTCGTTGAAAGTTTGAACAAATTAAATCGCATATTTCATGTGATGTTTTTCTGTTTTCAAACCGTTTTCATCGTTGTTGTTGATAAAACCGAATTGGAACTTTAAATCGGTTGCGGGGAGAGCGACTTTCAACCGCTGCTGTCGCCATGTTGTCCGCTGTTTGGAAAAGGCAGCAGTGCTTTTTCCTACTAGTCCTAGCTCTTTCATGTTTGGAAGAACAATAACAATACGGAAGACTTGTCATACCAGAAACCTAAAATAATTTGTCAATCCATTTATAGCGTTGACCGGTCCTAGACATGGCAGCAGGGCCATTTTTTTCTCCTATGAATAAAATGACGAATCATATGTATAACTTTTAGTCGTGACCTCTCAGAATATTATGTGTGAATGAAATTATTCACGATTTCTTTAAGATTAATCAACACCTGTCGAATTTTGAAATAGTTTTCTTCAAATCGCCAGGAAATGTTGATATTCCGTCAAAATCTCTCCAAGAGAAAGTCACGATTTCCTTAGTGTAAGGAATAGTATATTGTGAAGCTTATCCAATTCATCTTGGCACAAACTCAGAAACTTTTCCAGTTAAACACTGGTAGTGTAGTTCATGTCGATTGTAAAAACACCTTCTAGGAATAAATTTCAATACAGTGAACACATATAACAGGTGTTTTTTTATCTAAGTATACTTCACAGAGATTGCTGGCCATATGCGTTCTCAGTGCTGTGTCAAGATGGATTGGACAAGCTGTATAATAAGTGAGAAAAATGACAAATCTTTAACGAGCGCAGAAGTTTGTTGGCATGAGCTGAAGGCGAATGCCGCGAATCAAGTGCGTGAGAAATATGTCATTTTTTCAAGCATTGTACACTGTACTTTTTCTACGGTTGCGTTGTTTTCAAGTATTGAAAATTCAAATACATATAGAATAATACTTGTATGTCATTAACTCATTTTTATATTTTATTTCAACTAGTACTTAATTAACAGTTATATTCGAACAATTTCGTAAAGTAATTCCTGGAAAGTTGTTTTGTTTCAACATGTTTTCATTAATTGAAATATTAGCTGCGGTCGAAGTTGCAGTTGATGGGAAAACGTACTGAGCTTCCACAGCATTGTTGTGTTCAGGTTCTAATGGTGCCGGAGGCTGAATGGATTCCACTATACTTTTTGAAATTTTCATTTTGTTAGCTATGGAGTTGTCGATATAAGATTCAGCAACATTGCTGGATTTCCAATCCCCATGGCGTTTCAAAATCAAAAGATCTGCCCCTGCATTGACTAAAATAGTCGCAGATGACCTTCAGAAAACAGTGGCCAGTATGTAATTCAGGGTTCGGTAATTGCAGAAATTTCGCTATTTCTACCGCCATGTTGCCAAATTCATTCATTCCCACTGGCTGTTTCGTACATTTGCTATTTATGTAGTTGAAAATAAAACATGTTTCATTTGTGCATGGTCGAAGCTTCACATATTTATGTAAATATTGTAGAATTCTCCTGTGACCGTGAAATTTCTGAGAACCTTGATTTCAGTATCGGGTGATCTTATCGAGAGGGCCAAATTAAGATCTTTCATGTCATTAATTTTTAATTTTCGAAGTTCATCACAACGGCATGCCCCTGTAAAGCCTGAAAACCAAACATTCATTTTTCGATAAAAATTAAAAAAATTTCATTTCATACCTTTATCGGAAAATACTTTTCATCAGATGCATCATTCAAAAATTGTCGAATTTTTTCAGAAGTTTATGTTTTTGTTTGTTTTGGAGCATATTTTTCAGATTAACGTTTCAAAAATGCACGTAGCCTTACTTATTTCGATATATCAACACGGTTTTCAATAATTAAGTTACTCCTCAGCATCGAGTACGGAGACCATAATATTGATGAATTCAATCTTCCAAAGAAAGTTTCAACGAACGTTAGAAGACATACTGTTTGAGTGTCATTATTTTGTGGTGGATGAATTCTTTCTTTTCGTTCTTTCGGTTTCTTAATCTACCAATCTATCTCTCTAAGTGTAGAAGGGCAGATTTTCAATCTACCCCGATAAGTTTCTACGGTGATTCAAAAGTAGTTCATTCTGAATGGAACACGTTCAAGTAGTCAGCAACTGTTCGTATATCTCAAATTTTCCTATCAAAAAATACAAGAACTAATATTTATCAAAATAATTATCGTTGACGTTTCGGAAACCAAATGTGCTTCCGTTTTCGAAACTTCCACAAGAAATCTCTTCTACAAATTTTCGTTTTTATGTTCTCTTTTTTTAAATGTCAGAAATTTGAGATTCAACTTATGTCTTTCAAGAGTGGCAGTCAGGTGCGATCCATACAAACTGAATTGTTCGAGATGAAAGTATCCGCAAACAGCATGATGAAAGCAGATTACTTCAACCAATCTGTTTATTCTTGATGTGAATCTTGTGTTCATTCTTTCGCACTTCTAGAGGTCTGGACGTTTCACCGATATATTTTTGACCGCACGAACAAGGGATTCGATAAATACAATTCTTTATGTTTTCTGTTATGTTAGTTAGTTCAGTGTGTGTCAGTATTGAACTCGAATTATGTGTTGTTTTGAATGTTGTTCCAACATTATACCTGTGGTGACCTGTTTTACATTTTCAGATGGTCTTGAACATGAGGTATAATGTAGTTTGTGCAGGTAGGCTGTGGTCTTGACTCAATGACGTGATGTTCTAACTATCTTCAAGGGTACTTTTTGAAGATTTTCTTTCAGTATTTGTTTGTGATGTCCTCAAGTTGATAAGATGGAAAAACTATCCCTTTTAAAATTTTTCAATGAGTAACGTAATCAATAAAACACTCATTAAGTTGATTTTCACTAAACAGTTCACCACACTGCTGAACGAGTTTCATTGTTGTTGTTTTTGAAGTTGACTTCTTTTTGCGGTATAAGTCGATGGATGTCACAATTCTTTCGGTTCTATGAGGCTGAAGCTACACCTTCAACTCTCGCATATTTTTTAAGTTCGCACAGAAATCATCTTTTTTTTATCATTCATCATAATGCCCTCTGATTTCCTTTTGTGTTCTTTCCCAGTATGCTCCATGATAACTGAAATTCACTTTTCCTATGTTATGCTTTCCTTTGATGTATTTAAAAATTACTTATATAATCTTCCTTTTCTACCAAACCATGACCTCGATTAATCCAACAATATACCTCGAACAGTAACTTGTATTAGATAAAAAAAATTCATTGCACTGCTTCATAATCAATCAGATGAACTAGCACTTTTGAAACATTCATTATCATTATTCGGCAAAAATTCAATACCTTTTCCTTTCAATGTAATTTATGGTACCCTTGAACTCCACTCATGAATAAGACATCCACAGAGAATTTTCGATGAGGGAAGAAAAACGTTTCACGATTATGTCAGCCATTCACGCCATATGTGTTGCATTTTCCATGATACTCGTTCCAGAATCGAACTGGCTATTATAGTCAGAGAACTGGAGGAAAGATTTTCTCCATCAATGTTTGGGATGTATCGTATTGAATTTGTGTAATACTTGGGTGTATTTATGTTTCTATTTGCTCCGTTCTCCATCAAATGAGGCTGAAGTGTAATGTAATGGAACTTTCAACAAATAATCGTCATCATATAAGCAACATGTGATGAATGATAACGATTTCATCTCCATTGTTCGTGTCGAAAATGTATTTTGAAAGATGGAAATTAAACTTCTAAAAATCATAAATGAACGAACCACAATTCAGATCCAACATAGGTGGTGTGAAGACTGGATCAACCTGCTTTTTTTATATATACAGATTCACACGAAAGGGAAGCCCTGAAGAACACCGAGAGAATCAAGGGACAGGAGATACGAATTAACATTCACTTTAAATTTCTGAAGTTTGCAACCCTCTCTCTCTCTCTTTTGGCAAGGAGTTCCAAAGCTCAGCTGTTCTATTGAAAAAAGATCCCTGAGCAAGACAGGTTCGACAGGTTTCCAAATTCAAAACGAAGGGGTGGGAATTCCGTACTCGTCGAGTCATCCGTGAAAGAATCTAGAAAACAGAGACAAGTCTCCGACCCTCCTACGATGTTCCAATGAAGTGAGCGAGTCTGTGAGCGAAGAATCACCAACAAGACGAATTTATTTATTTATTTATTCATTTATTTATACATTATACATCCAACAGGCTTAAAGCCCAGTAATAGGTGTATTTTACAAAATTGAGGTAAACGCTTGCAAAGTTTGAGATTAGTTAGGAATAAGACTATACATTTTTTTTTTTGAAACATTTCAAGTTCATGAAAAATATATCTACATTGATATCTCGCAAATTATTGTAACTTCTACACATATCTGAGACGGGGCAATAATAATGATGCCATGAATTACAATTGTTGAGACGAAACGTGTGGTTAATTCTGGACGTAATTCTTGGAGTATTGAAGTTGAGAGACAGTAACAGGCAAGGGGAATCTATACTGTTGTTGATCAATTTGTGAAGAGAAATAAGGTTATCGATTTCCCTCTGTTTTCTCAATGATGATAAGTTGAATTCCCCTAGCAAAAGGTTATAATCATATCTTCTTACATGATAAACCCCATGCTTTTTAAAGAATGCAAATTTTAAGAATTTTTTTTGTACAGATTCTAGTATATCCACATATTTTATGTGATAAGGGTTCCATATAATACTACAATATTGCAGTTTGGTTCTTACAATCGAGTAATAAACATTACGTAATGCCCCAAAAGATTGAAATTCCTTACAATTCCGAATGAGAAAGCCCAACCTACGTGTAGCCTCGCATACGACTGTATTTATGTGATTCACAAAAGTGAGTTTTTCATCGAATGTGACACCCAGATCTTTGCACAGGGAAACTCGTTGCCTTCTTCTGAATAGAATCGAAATGCCTCAATAAATGTTTTGGTGCAGAACTCCACACAGGAGAACTGTATTCCATGACAGGTCGTATCTGAACCTTGTAGATCATTTGAAGCCGACGAGAAGTGAACTATTTCTTTGCACGAAATAGAAATCCAAGTTTCTGAGAAGCATTTTCAGCGATCGATCTCACATGGATTCCTATGAGAGATTATCACTGATCGTAATTCCTAGCATCGAGATACTTGATTTTGTAGGATTTATTACTGAATTATTACTGACATCCGAATATCAGATGATAAAATATTATCGGCTTTTCTTGAGAAGAGACATGCCTGGGTTTTCACCAAGTTCATGTTACCCTATTCTATTATTTTTACCAAGTTGTTGTTAATCTTATTGACGTGAATGTTTCTTTGAATTTCTGTTGCTCGAGCTGGTATGGGGACTCTGGGGAAGAAACTGGTATGATGAGTACTGTTGTCTGTAAAAATATGTATTGAAAATGTTGTTTTCGAGTCATTGACATGAAGCAGAAACAAAGTGGTCGCCAGAAATGAACCCTGTGGAACACGTGCATTTATTGGAAGAATATCAGATGATACTTCATCAAAAACCACACAAGAGACCTTTCAGACAAGAAACTCTTCAACAAAGCACACAAGTGAGGAGGCAAACCATAAGACGGCAGTTCAGAACGGAAACGCCGATGCCAAACTCGATCAAATGCTTTCGAAATATCGAGTGCAACAGCTATCGTTTCTCCGAATATCTTGATTGAATGCTGCCAAAGATGAGAAACATAAGCCAATAAGTCACTGGTCACTTTGATGGCGAAATCTGTATTGTCGATCATTATTTATTCCTTATTTTCCTAGATATTTGATGAGCTTTCTCTAATTCCAAGGTGAAGTTTTCTTTTCTTTTCCTGGAACTGGATGAACTCTTGCTGTCCTCAAGGATGTAGAAAAAACCTCCAAGTTATATGAAAGGTTAAATAATTCGCAAAGTACTGGTGTCAATTCGGGGGCACATACTTTCAGAACAATTGCTGGGATTCCATCAGACCCGCAAGCCTTATTTCTGAGGCATTCGACTGTCGACAGGAATGATATTCGGAGAATCTTTTCTCGATGAGTCCCGAGTAGAATTGCTTTTTGTTGGGCAATGGTGGCTTCTAATCCATCTTCTTTGGTCAAGGAGGAAAATGAACTGATATCGAAAAATCGTCAGGTTTCACCGTTGTTTTCCGGACTCAATGAAAATGTATAGGTATAAATATATGAAATACCATGTTCTGATTGCCATAGAACATATGTACGCCAGACCAACAGACGTCTGACAAGTAGAGTATACGAACATCAACTTGCTGTCCGAAAATCAGACCCATCTTCAGCCCTGTCCAAACATCATCAAGAGACAGGACACAATATAGACTTTGAGAACACTAAGACCATCGCCACAGCAAAAACACTACAAGCTCGTATAATTCGCGAGGCCATCGAAATCGAGAAGCGACCTTCCTGCTTAAATAAACGTGACGACGGTCAGAGACTTCCAACTGCATGGAAACCCCTAATTTCCAGATGCCCAGTCCCCACCAAGACATCCGACGGTCCTTTAGTAGCACCCGCTGCTATAAATACTACCCAACATTCCTCGATACCTCAGTTCGATCTAAGGAGTAGGCAGATTAAGACCTTAGAAAGAACTCGTGACGAGACCTGGGGAGTAAGCAGATTGAGGCCCCGGCGTCAAGTCACAAACCCTTGCCCCCTGTGACAACACCTGAGGAGTAGGCAGATTGAGACCTCAGCGTGAAGTCACATTTACCTCTTGAAAATGGCTCCAAAATCGGAGCCGAAACGTCGAGAACAAAACTCCAGACGCGGTTCAACCCGAATTCAACAACAACACACAACTGACCACGGAAACCTACCCGAATACATTATATATTATATATATATATACATATATATATATATATTTATATTTATATCCGTTCTGATAGGCTTCCGCGGTCAGAAAAGTGATAGCTGAAAGTTCAAATATCTAAACTAGAACCAAAAACAGATCTTATTAGAACTTCAGGTACCTGAATCCATATAAATACGCTTTACGAAGTCGTAATACCCAACCATCGGAGTCAAACTCAAGATATTTGAGCCTCTGAGAAAGCTAGCCACTCGCCACTCGTCAAGGAGAAATTTCAAGAAACGACGGCCTTCAAGCAAGATAATCGATTTCAATTAATTATAGAGTCCTCTCAATATTCATATTTATATTCACCGACCACTTCCGGAAATTACAAAAATTAATAGTTACTGAAAAGTAACTATAATATAATATTACGATAGTTGAAAGAAGTACAAAATTATATTGGTTTCAGTGGAACTCGAACAAATGACTATGAAGTGGATCGTCTCACACGGCGTGTATGCCTCCACCAACTAGGACTTTTGGATTGTAGGTAAAATTTCAGTTAATGATCGGCATTCCTGCGAAACTGCTTCACAGTTAACACCGTCTAGCTGAAAACTAGGAATTGATAGTCATAAATATATTGTTGCAGTCTTCCTTGACTTTGAAAGAGGTTTTGAGACTGTTGACCTCTCTCTGTACTACTAATTGAAATAAAGTACTTGGGATTGGGATTGTTGATAATACACTCAGCCTTAGAAAACATTTTCAGTACGTACAATGAAATATTGTTATTGTTATTGTATATATTAAAAAACTAGATTTCCTCACAAGAATTAGTAGGAATCTTACCCTTCAAACTCCACTATCTGTTTATGAAACAATAATATAACCGCCCTTTGATTATTGTGCTAGTGTACTTGCGTTGCTTGGTGGGAATTGTATCGCTGCCCTGCAAAAACTGCAAAATAGAGGGATGTGTATCATTTTGAGATGCACTAGGTATACCTGTATTATATTAATGCTTCAGACCTTGGATTGGCTTTCTGTTCAGGATAGGTTGTTTTATTATTCGATGATTTTGATCTGAAAGATTGTATCTGGTGAGGCCCCTCAATATTCTGGCCAATTTATAGTATTCCATATCCAAACACATAACTATCCTACTGGAAGAAGCAATTGTTTTTATGTTCGGAGAACAACCTACTCTCGAACTGCAAATTCATTGTTTCATAGAGGCTTATTAGGGTACAATGACTTCCCGGTCGAAATTAAACAGTCTCACTCAAACAATGAGTTCAAACATCTAAACATCAAAACGAAGTATGTATGACATAGCAAAAATCCAGATTATGTTAGAGTTAGTTTGGTACAATTTCAGTAATTCTAGTATAATTTCCTAGAAAATATGTACTGTTATGAATCTCATTTATAATTTTACACATAGATATTTGTATTCTGTTGTAGCATGTAGAATGTGTGTATATTAGGCTGCCTATTTGAATGAATTACTTGAAATTACTCACTTATATCACAAACAATATCTCATGTGTTTTGCAACTCTTGAAATTACCTCATTGATATATTCGTTACTGCAAACTTCATATTATACAGCACATCTATTAGACAATGTCTCAATATTCTTCCAGACCCCTCCCTCAATCAACAGCATACCGTGGAGAAAGTGTCGAAAAGTGTTTTCATCCGACCGCATCTTTTGAATAATAGAAAGATAATTCATCGATTTATGTAAGAAATGAAGCGCCTTCATTGTCCCCAGAGAGCCCTTACGGCGTTCCAGAGGTGGCCTATTAACCTTTTACAACACCCCTAGTAACGATATTTCACGAAGCACTGTTTTCACGTAATGAGGGTGTTTACATGCGTACCGACAGTTTGAGCAGATAGCTCGATAATTAGTCGGTGGCGGAATTTTCAGCGATTTTCAACACGAGTTCTTCATTATTAGCGATGTCGCTCAGAAAGGACTAATTAATGTTCGCCGGGGTAGTTACTAACTTTTCGTGCCGATCTCAATATTAGGAACGATGAAAGTTGGAACGAGCGGTTTTTCAGAGACGGTTGGCGGTAACAGCAGACAATTATACACGTCGAGTGAGCGAGCGAGGGGAAATAATTACGGAGATGGCGTTTACAAAAATGATTCGATAACTCACCCCCCCACAGTCTCAAACAGAGATAATTTGGAATTTCACATCAATATTTCATGGGAATGAATTCAGGAAATTTGAAAGACATTATTTTGTGTTGAATGTCTTTTTTTCTTGGTGTTTTTCTGAGTTCTCAACCCACCACAATCTGAAAGAATAAGAATTCCTGTTTGAATTCAAATAGGTGTAAAAAGACAGATTCATAATCCCCACTTGAAGTTGCTGCGTTAATTTACAACAGACATTTTTTAATAGGCAGATTCACACGAGAAGAAAGCCCTGCAATGTTGAAAGAACACCACGTAAATCAGGGGACAGGACAAGCCAGGTGTTTCAATGTTCGGCTGTTCTATCGAAAAAAGATCCCTGAGCAAGAGAGGTTCAACGTCTCCAAGTTAATCCGTGTAGATATTGCCAAGGGTGGAACGATTGATAACAATTCAGAAGAGCATCGACCGTGAAAATATCTATGGAAGAGAGACGAGTCTCTGACCCTTCTACGATGCTCCAATGACTGGAATACGTCCTATTCGACTGCAACTTCTTGTACAACACTCTGCCTAGCGAAAAAAATACAAGGAATGATATGTATAAAGATAGTTATCGTTGAAAACGTATCGGAAACCAAATCTCACTGGTTCGTTTTCATACTGTGGTATGTTGAGAACCCATAAAAAGTACGCAGTACTGCCGTCCCAAGCCCAAAGGGCGTGAGTCAATATTGACTAGTTGTGGGATATTCCGTATTTTGTAATAATTGAATCAGCACACATTTTCTCTCGACAAAAACATTTCATTACATATGTATTTTGATACCTATAAAGTTGAACAACTGAGATACGCCTACTCCGCTAAGGACTTTGATGCAACTACAATGAGATACGGCGACAAATGAGAAATGAACAGTAATAATGATTGGAAACAAAATTTATTCCTCAGTTTTACATAACATACATTACTAAAAGCTACTCAATGTTATTGGTCTACAGGAACAAAACTTTACTGCAAACTTGTAAACAGAAAAAAAAACCGGTAACATTCACGGCTATGCTGAGCAAATAAGCAGAAATGCGCCCATTTCGTTTACCACGACAGAGTAACGTCTGAATAGCTTAGGATTTCCTGTGATTTTGGATACACGTCCATTTTCACTAGTGTTTTTGAAGACTTAGCACGATGAGATCCGGACAATTTTCTCATTAAAATCAATAAGTAGGTTAGGAATCTAAGCAAGTAAAATCTAATATTCGTAAAACATTGAGATACTCCCTTTGGACATAGAACGGCAGTACAGTGAACTCATTGAATTCCCTTAGCACTCTTGAATATCAAGCTATTTTACGACTTCAACTAATAATTATTGGAGGAGTTGGCCATATTACACCATTGGTGAATGTTCAATTTCTGCCTACTTCTGGAGGTAATTTGACTGCTACACACCACAGATCTTTAAAGGTGAAAATGAATGGTGAAGGAACTAATGGAAGCAGTTGAAGGTAACGCGCTATAAGTGAACACATCAGTAATTCCTTTGGTACTCTTGACCATCCAGTTATTTTACCCAATTTCAAATATTTATTGATCAACTCACGTCCACTATTATCTCCTCACTGGTGAAAATTGACTCTTTTGCTGATTTTGAAGGTACTGTTGACTGAAGCTGCCTACAGATCTGTAATGGTGGAGGCAGTGAAGCTGGTGGAAATAGTTATAGGTAGTGCGCTATCACTGAACACAGCAATAACCCCAGCACTGTAGACCATCAAGTTTTTATAAGAGCTTGAATGAGAATTCAATAAGTAACCCACATTGATATCTCCTCACTGGTGAATATGGACTTTTTGTGTCTGATTCTGGTACTATTGATTGGTGCGTCCAACATATCTAGTAAGACTAGTGCACTTTCAGTCAACACATTGTTAATTTCCTAGACACTCCTGACCATCAAGTAATTGTATGACCTCAAATTGAAATTCCACAAATTACCAATATCAATTTCTCCTCACTAACAGCTTTGTACCTGATTCTTTCAATATGTTTTCAATAAAAACATCCTGTCTGATTTTGATTTTTTGTAGTCATTATACAAAGTAGAATTTACTGATTCTTAATAAAACCTCTCACCTTTCTTGAAAATCGATGGACCAGCTTCCGGCTTTTCCTTTCCTCATCCATATTTACAACACACCCTTTCAATAAACGTTAAAAGCTGTATACGATAAAGACCGTGAAATATTTCCCGAAAAAGTCGGAGCGTTAAGTCATTGCGAATACGTTAATCAAAACTTCGGAAGAGTGATAACTTCGGAATACGCGAATACCTCCATTTGTCAATATTCAGCTTAATGCTGTTTGCTCCAACGGAGAAGAGTCTACGTAGAAAATCAGCTAAGTGGTTCATTTTTACTGCGTGAAAAATATATATAGCTTCCCTTTTAACGTAACAAACGTGCAGGTTATAAATTTCGGGAGTCTTCAGGGCTCTGTGGGTGGGGATGACGAGGTAACAATGTAACAAGTCTTCGTGGAGCAAGCGTTTCCTTGGTTCATGTGGATATTTGCAAAATACCCCTTGATGAAACTGAATTCACTTGAAGCACAGAAGGACCTGATGGTTGTTAGTTTGTTCTAACTGGGAGAAAACTGAAGGGAAAGCTTCATAGTTTCAATAGACTACCATCTAACATGTAATGCGTTTTTAAAGTATTGAATACATTGAAGTAAAACTTCTGTATTCATTTCGACGAACAGTTCTCTGTGAGTTATGAGCTCTTTCTCATTCTAATAGTAGATGAAAACTATGTTGCTCTGAAAAGACGCAGAATAGTCATCTTTTTTTTTCTAAGAAATAACCTGTGATGTTGTATACTTGGATCAATTGATTGAAACCACTAAACTGAAAAATTATCTTCGGAATCAAATTTACAACCCATATATTGTGTTCAAAGTATAGTTATTTTCGAAAATCACGATGTCCCTATTGAACAAAGACGTGACGCTCCTATTTCTCACGAAATCCAAGGTAAGTTACAGAAAATGTATTCTTCTGCACTGTGTCATATAATGTGAGTCGTGATAGGGTATGTGACTCCATGTATTTTGGAGAAAACTGCTTATCGCCCAGGAGATGTGTTGTAATTCTCTGGCGAGATGGATATTTATTAATGGATGGTTTGTATCGAACGATCTGAGTACGGAAAATCCGTCATCAGCTCATCGATAATATAGTATTCTGCAGTTGTAGTTTCTTAAGTTATCTCTTATCCATTCAATTTTGTTGGATAGTTGGGATCAACAAACGCTACATGAATGTGGCGCAATGTTTTTCTGTTGTACTAGTATGCTGTTGCCTATCTAAACTTGTTTCTGTGATCTGTGATTACGAAGTTACTCAATTTCAATTTTGGACAGAAAGAAGCATATACCTGGGAGCGACCTGAAAAAGTATAATTACCCTGGAAAGTGGCATATACAACTTTGCCGATTATAAGGGAGCGGCCCTCAGAAACCTAATAAAATCTGAGTAATTTTTTTTCACCTGAATATTCGCAATTGGTGCATGAGCCACGAGTAATCATACATCAAAGATTGTTGAGTAGAACTGAATGATCGACATAAGATGATATGATTTGGTACTTGATTGTGAAACAGAGAAGGTGTTTATATCGGATGCTAAACGCTATAACTTCCGTAAAATTGACTACCAAGAGTTTTCCCAAAAGATTAGCAAAATTAACTGAAATTTCTTAGAATCAATTTCCGATGTTAATGTAGCTTGTGACGGGTTTAATCCGACGATTCAAAGAATAATTTCTCAATGCACCCCCTTAAAAGTTAACAATGCTCGTAAATCACCAACATGGTTTACCAAAAAAATAATCAATAACATAAAAAAAATCTCATTACCACAAAATGTTTAGAAGGTGCGAATATAATTTTTACTTGAAACGATTTAAGCACCACCGACGTATCATTAAAACTGAAATAGACGTAGCTCATTCAGATTTTATTAAAAAATCAGAAAACAGTCTGACTAGTAATCCCCGTGAATTCTGGACATTTATTTATAACAAACAGAATAAATGCCATGTCCTTGGACTAATGTTTATCAATGATGAGAGGCTAACATCTCCCCAATCAATTGTCAACGCCTTTGCTGAACACTTCAGCAATGCATTTGTCTCAGATTCTCCTATCTTAAATGAGCGCTCCTTACCCGAATGCACTATCAACTCCAGTCTTTATTTATACATTGATAAAATTAACGAGGAACACAATATTGACATGTGGTCCTGATAATATCCCCGTTAAATTAATCAAATCTCAGGTGAAAATTTTATGTAGGCCCCTACTTCTATTTTATAACCTGATTCTGAAAGTCACAATCTTTTCCACCATCTGGAAACAATCACGAATTTGTCCCGTCTTCAAAGCAGGCAGAATAGGAGATATTCGTAACCATAGACCAATAGCTCTAATCTCAGGCTTTTCAAAATTACTCGAAATCATTCTGTTCGATCTGATCTATGCGCATGTGAGTTAATCCGCTTCTGATTATCAACATGGTTTTATGAAATCCCGTAGCACTGTATTCAACCTTTGCACGTTTACGCAGTTCATATCTAATTCCCTTGATAATCGAAACCAAATTGATGTTGTATACACGGATTATAGCAAAGCATTTGACAAAGTATCACACAGACAGCTATGGCTAAAGCTGGGAACTTTCGGCCTATCGTCCAATATTCAGCTACTATTAAAATCCTACTTGATCAATAGACAATAATTTTTTGAATACGAAGGTGTAAAATCCTTCAACTTACTAGCTCACTCAGGGGTTCCTCAGGGATCGAACTTAGGGTCACTCCTATTCCTTATATTCATCAATGATATATGCATGCTGTTCCAGTCGAGCAAACTTCTCTTTGCAGACGACATGAAAATCTATACAGAAATCTCAAACTCCTCCGATTGTTTTCGTGTTCAACATGATTTGAATCTCTTAGCGGACTGGAACTCGGAGGAAAAGTTACATCTGAATGTTGATAAATGCAAAATTATGAGTTATTCCAGAAAAGTTTCTCCCATTATCTATGACTATAGAATCAATGACAGTATCCTAAGGCGTGTAAATGAATGCAAGGACTTGGGGGTTCTCTTTGATACCAAACTTACATTCAATTCACACATTGGAAAGATTATAAATAATTCTAAAAGAGCTCTGGGTCTGCTAATCCGCAAATGTAAAGAATTTTCTGATCTCAGGGCTATTTCCTCTGTTCAGTACGAAGCAAGCTTGAATATTTCAGTGCAGCGTGAAACCCTAGACACATAAAATACATTACAGCCATTGAATCAGTTCAGAAAAAATCTTCTGAATTTCTATACTTCAGGAAACACCACACCTATCCCCCATATTGATATGATCTACTACTGGAAGAATTTAAATTTGCTAGTCTGACAAAACGTAGAGAAATAGCAAATATTATATTTGCATACAAACTGATAAATAATCACATTGTCTCTTCAACTTCATTACCTTTATTAAATTTCAATGCACCACGTATTTCGTCAAGGACACACTTATCTTTTAGAATCGAAATGCCAAATTCGCAGCGTCATTACTATAGTCCGATTTCATCTATGTGTAGAAGCCTCAACAATGTACCTTCCGTAGACATTTTTTTTTCAACTTGGATCAATTCAGAAAGCAATTGTATATTCTTATTCCAGATTAACTTCTGCATATATACTCTTTCGATTTTCTCTTTTTTTCTTTCTTCTTTTTTTCACTTGAATTCCCCCGTACATTTGTAATATACTTGAATTCAATACCACTTCTATCTAATACAACCTTCACTCTCTTTACTCACTTTTAGCTAATCTTCAATTTGTTATTACTGATATCATGTACTCCGAAGTTGATATTGTATTTTCTTCGACTTGTGATGATTATTATTATACTCTCCTGTTATTGGGCTCAGACCTGTTGGATGTATTATGTCTAAATAAATAAAAATAAATGAATGATAATATGATGCTGTTCTCAAATCTTTACATACAGCAATATGTATTTAATGAGTTCAAAATCTCTGACGAACAAAGCTCACATTGTTTTCGTTGCAAATATCTCAAAATTATTTATGAAACCTTCAAACATTCAACTGAAAGGAAAAACTACATCGAGATACGTCAGAGCTACCATCGATACCACCCTGCTCTAGAAATGTACTCAGAACTGGTTATTGATTTCTGCTGGCATCTGTTTCTTTTTCAACGAAACCTATTATGAATGTATCATCGATGGTAATGCAATGCATTACCAGTTGATTGATTGGAAAATACTAGCAGCAACTGATATGTTTACATATTATTTTCGTAGATAAAAAATACCTTCTGAAACTACTTTTCTCAACTTTGAATCAGGTCAGTAATCCCATCCAATATCGCCATCATGCTTGAAAGGGAGGAAAGAGTAGAAATCGCGAGGTGGTAATTTCATTGCAAATTTTTTCGAGTAACTGCCGTTTCTGCTCCTTGTGTTACGTTCCTCACATGATGTGAATTATTCTTCGAACAAAAGGCTATTTGTTCTACTCCAAAGAGCCGTTCGAGCTCGTTTTATTTCTTCGGAACTTATTTCATTACGGAATATTTGAGTAGTGAATTACCCTCGAATATGCTCGACAAGCGTGTTATCTCACTGATATAAAAAGAATTTTTCCTTGTGGATAGTCACTAGAAATATATTTTGCTTGATATTGTGAGTCGGAAGGTATGACCTATTAACACGCACGAGTTTCTTGAATAATGATTCTAATGCATCGGGAGGGCATATGGCGAAATATCCACAGGCGCTTGGCGATACGGTTATGAGAAGGTATCGACACCAAAATTGAAGGTATTTGGGTTTTAATCGAATTTTTAGATGTAACTCCATTGGCGGAAGGATACAAAAAATCATCTGAAATGCCAAAAACTGGTTTCATTATAGTCGATTGCAGTGTTGGTTTACATGCATATTTTCACAGAACACAGAAATAAACTCAGAATTGTAACAGCCGCCTTCCCTTGCTAGATTTGGAAGCTTGGGGCCCAGAATACCATAGCCATACAGTTGAGACCCATGAATGTCAATCTTTTGTTCTCAAAGGGCTCATTTCTATGACCTCCATTCATTGCTAGGAGTGTGTAATGTCATGTTGTGACGGTAAATTTGCATTTACAGGATTCTGAATAGTAATGAGTATTACTCAAGTAGCACAAACATATCAGACCAATATTGGTTCAATATTACGGGGATATCAACCTTTTATTGTAGATATCATATTGGCCCAAAAAAAAATATGTGAACATTCGGCGATATTAGATCAACATTCGAAAGCAATGTAAGGATATATCGTTTCAACTATATTGGTACAATATTGTTTATGATATATCGACGAAAAAGGATAATTCGATTGATGTCAGTCGATAATTTTTTTATAATATTCGGGATCATTCCTATCTCTTTTATCGACTATTCGATACAGGACATTTACTAACCGAATACTAACCTGGAAAAAACTCTGGCTGCTGCGGGGCTTGAACTCACGACTTTCAGAATAGAAATAATATTGTCTACCACTTTACACTCTACGGCACGAAGAGACTTGTTTTAAGGAGGAGTTGGGTGATATAGATGTGGTGACTTCAAGTTAGTTATGTTCAAGACAACATTAAAATGTTAGAAACTTAAGTAACAATGATATATATTCGTAAAAACACTGAAGGATCGCTGTCTTATGTGATGACGATTTGAAAATCCAAACTTGGTATTGAAATCCACAACATGACGATATTTCAATTCTTCCAAATTTTTTAGGAATAACTCGTGATGAATATTGCGTTACCGATATTGATATATGTTTGAATACATTAAGTGATCACTTTCAAAATCTCGATACTCCTTTTCAGGTTGTGATTCTCAAATTTTTATTTGAATATTTCCATTTTACTGTTGAAACAATATTCGAGCAATATCAAAATTCGCATATCTATATTGCAGTATCATGCCAATATGCCACCTAATGTGATAATACAATATTTCAATCTACGCTCCAAAACAATGTCGAATATATTCCGATGTTGAAAAGTGAGTATATACAAAATATCTATGTTGTTTTAAACTGATATTATTCATTATCACCTGATATGGTAATATCAGTAATAAGTAATAAGTTATCAAACCCATATATTATCAATATTGACCCTCACAAAATGCAGTTGAAATTCATTGTCAATATTGAGCCAATATTCATAATGAGATATTGTCATCTCAATATTGATTAAAATTAGTTCAACATCAATTTTTCACTTACGATGTATCTATATTGGACCAATCTGAACTCGGGGTTTAGCCAATATGATGTGCTACTTAGGTAGCCCGTTTTGACAATGCAAGTTGTCGCTGCAACTCCAGAATCTTGTATGTATTCATGCAAGTTTTTCGAGTTGCATGAATCTTTTTTGGTGCGATTAATTGCAGCGACTTAGTTATTTCTATAGTGGATTTGTTGCCGCAAACCACAAACAAATATGTGGTGGCATCATTTTGAAGAATGTTGATTTTGAACAAATGAATTGTTTTTCGAAAATTAAGGAATCAAGTTGAGTAATAAGGTGATTCAATCACAATATCAATAATTAGAAATGAATGAAATTATACATCAGTTGTGATAATGTAGACGTTCATCTTGGTAACATTCAGGACTATTTTTTGATATTGGCAATGCAAACTGACATCTAGATGACATATCTCGCAGCGACAAGTCGCCGCGACAAATTGCAGCGACAAATTGCATCGTCGAAACGGGGTGTATGCCATTTTGCATGGTAAAATGATTATTTTGAAAACAATAATGTATTGAATAAATGTTGAATTCCTCAAGTACCTATAATAATGCCAAAAACAAACACAATTTGTTCACGAACACACAGAATGATAAATTATCATTGATAATATCCAGTTGATTGATAACACCTCGAGATGTAAAACTGCCGAAGTTGTTGTTCTGTGACGAATGTCTCTGTGTCTGTATAGCTATGGCATACTGGGCTTAGGGTCAACAATTACCGAAGGCACCAATTGCGGCTATTCGATATCTTTTCTCCTAGTTGGAACTAGTAGTGTTTGAGAGTTTCCATTGACTTTGACGTCTATCCGATATGCATTTTGAAAATTCAAATACTTTGAAGAATATCTTCTGAATATATTTCAACGCAACAGTTTTTTGTGAGTTATGAGCTGTTTTTATTCAACAGTAGATGAAGACCATGTTTCCTTGAAAATGCACAGGAAATTATCGTCATTGCAAGAATAACCCAGTGATTTTCTAAACTCAGTATTTCATGTTAAAATCGCAACGCCACCTTCAAGAAAAATTCAAGTAATAAGCACCACTTTGGCAACTATTGCTATTTAAGGTTACGACTCGGCTGTTGTTTGAAAAACACCTCGAGATGTAAAACTGCCGAAGTTGTTGTTCTGTGACGAATGTCTCTGTGTCTGTATAGCTATGGCATACTGGGCTTAGGGTCAACAATTACCGAAGGCACCAATTGCGGCTATTCGATATCTTTTCTCCTAGTTGAAACTAGTAGTGTTTGAGAGTTTCCATCGACTTGACGTCTATCCGATATGCATTTTGAAAATTCAAATACTCTGAAGAATCTCTTCTGAATATATTTCAACGCAACAGTTTTTTGTGAGCTATGAGCTGTTTTTATTCAACAGTAGATGAAGACCATGTTTCCTTGAAGATGCACAGGAAATCATCGTCATTGCAAGAATAACCCAGTGATTTTCTAAACTCAGTATTTCATGTTAAAATCGCAGCGCCACCTTCAAGAAAAATTCAAGTAATTAGGCATTCCAGATACTTGTCAAAAATGTCAAATAAACCGAAATGAACCAATCGGCGGCATCTGCCCCCCAGGAACTTTCGTTTGTTTTCTTTTTTATAAGTGTGTGATTGGTTAGAACTGGTATTTGCCCCCCAGACATAACCTGTAACAGAATTCAGTGTTTTTTTATTTTGATGTGAGCGTTAACAATGAATTTTGCTTGATAATCGTAAGTTATAATTTTAATTATATTCCAGAATTTCAAAATGATATTGCAACGCCATTTTGACCAAGACTTCGACTAATGAGCATCACTTCGACAACACTTTAACATGGTTTGAAAATTTCAGCCAGAGGGCGTATCGCTTATCTTGAAATCCCTGTAGTAACTTGGATCGAGTGATTGAAACCACCAAACTGAAAGAATATCTTCGTAGTATTTTTTTGTGTCCGTTTTCCTTGTTCAAAGTACAGATTTCTTCAGAATTCAAGCTGCCACTATAGAAGAAAGACCCATATTACGCTATCAGTCCTCTTAATATTCCAGGTATATCACAGATTATAATATATTCTTTCGAACTAAGGTAGCCAAAGGAAACTGCTTCTCGCGAAGGAGATGTGTTGTAATTTGATGTCGAGATGAATTAATGTTATTGGTTGACTTATATCAAATGATTCAAATGTGGAAAATCCGTCATCGGCTTGTCGATAATATAGTACTCAGCATTGGTAGTTTCTACGGTTTTTTCTAACACATTCAATTTTGTTCAATAGTTGGGGTCAACAAGCGCCACAGGAGCATTACTTGGTTTTTACAAGTATGCTGTTTCTGTAATCTATGCATATAATCTTGTCGGATAGATATTGATTAGGACAGATGGTGCCCGGTGAGCTGTCACAAATGTAGCGGTTGAGAAGTAATTGCAATCAATTCATTTCATTTTCCTTCTGACATATGTATATATTTTCCTTTGCTGAACTATATCACGAGGGCTAATGATTGATCTTGGGTGCCGAAACGCCTAAATTGGGAATATGGACCGCGCCTTAGACCGCTAGGTCACACCGACACAGTTGAATGATTCCAAATTCATTCTAGAGGGGTTATTTTATATGTGATAATAAGTTTCTAGAATCCATATTAAGTTCCGATCGACGGTGAACCTAGTTCCTGCTGCCTCTGGGTGCGATCGCTCCTGCGTTAGGAACCAAGATCACGGTACTGAATGACTCTCGTAGGTCGTAAAATCGGTGGTTTGTATAACTGTAAGAAATTATCGTTGAGAAAATATCAAAATTCAATAATCAAAAGTCGGTTCTTTACTCTGAGGTATCAGTGAGGCACTGTGTTCCAGATAAAACAATAATACGGTGACGGTGCAATTACACTTAATTTATGACTGAATTTGAGACTTGCAATGGAGAATGAAAGTTTGACGAATGCCACCGTATCAACTGACAACGCGATGGTATTACTAATGGTGGCAGAAAAATATCGAGACTAAAGCTGTATCAATTCCTCTATCAAAATCGGATTCTCCTTGACGGATAAAACTTGGATGGAAAATACTGTATCAAGCTCTTATTTTTCTTGGTTGGTTTCCTGAACAGGCTTTTCACATATTGCTGAATTTCACTCTCACACTTGTGAAAGTCAACCGATCTACGGTCTATCAACTACTGAACTTAAAGAATCGTTGATTTTCACTCATTTGGGATATTCGAAATGAAATTCAGGTGAAAAGATATGGAAAATTAACTGTCAAACCGTCTTTTCAGCATTCGATAAGAACTTCAGCTAGTTTTTTTCATTGTTTAGAAAATCCCCCAGCAGAACTGGAACCTATAAGAAAGATAATTCTTCTGTCAGAATTTATGGGGAAAATATTGTTGGTATTGGGGTGAATTGGCCCTATAAAAATACATTCTCTGTTCACTGACACACATATGACGCCGATCTTGAGAAAGAGCAAGATTTTCCGGAATGAATACTACCAGACGAAGATATAAACCAAAGTTTCTATTGACAACATAGTGATTAAGCATCTCAAGGTCCCAAATCGACGTTTGGAGTTAATTGATGAATAATTGATCAAGTACTTCAAATTGCAAATTTGATCTGATCTCTAATTCGAATTTTTTTTTATTTTTTAGTAATCTTTTCACATTATGTGACTATGATTTCCTAAAGATCCGCCAAGCTCTACAACAAAAGCTTACTGATGCGTTGAATATGGAGACTGATATTGTTTAATGAGATTAGAGCTTCGAAGCCATTTTCCATTCCTCATTCTTCAAATCCTCTGGATATATTGCTGTACATATTAGAAAACAACTCAACTCATCTCTGCCGAATGCGACAATTTCCTTAAAAATGATCTCAACTTCACTAGTATCTATGGCTCCTGGAGAGAGCCATTTTCAGAATCAAAAATGATGCTATGGCACAGAGATGGTTGATGGAGTCATGGAAGAATTTGCTGCCGTTAAATCAAGAGAAACATCTATTTAACCTAATGAATATGTCTTCAGCTAATTTCGATTTTTTTTCTCGTTTTCTAAAGTTGTTTTTATGTTCAGCTGAACTTATTCTTGATGGTCTCGCTTTTTTACCAGTGTAAATACTGCTACATACTCAGGGGATACTATAAGCACCATTTTTAGAATTTTATTCCGTATTTAGAGGTTCGTTTCGAGTGAATAGGAATAGGATCGTGTTCTCTGTTTTGAATATTGTTCTTACATTGAATCTATGATCTATACGTTTGATTTTTTTTAATACTGGTGTTTGCTCTATACAAACTTCTTTTGGATGGTTCCATTGACGAATTCTCTGAGTACATTGTTAATGGTAACTATTTCTTCGTCTCGAATATCTGGGTTCGATGATATGACTTGTACTCTGTCACAGAGACTTTTGACGAAACCTTTTTTCACATTGTTTCATGTTTCGAATTGAAATGCAAATAACGATGTGTGAGTGTTCTCTACCTAAAAACATTTGTTATGAAATTTTTTTCAACTAGAACGTCAAGAAAAGGAAGTTAATCATTTTTCTCAATTTCCACGGTAAACTTTATTGACAGTTCTCTTTGAAAAATATGCTGGAAAATTTGATTCAATTCATATTCGCCATTTCATTCTATATGGAGATTCACACGGGAGGAAGCACTATAATGATCAAAGAACCGCGTGAATTAAGCGACAGCAGATACGATTTATCGTTCACTTTGAAGTTTTGGAGTTTGTGAGCCTCAGGAAAAACCTCTTTCGGCAAGGAGTTCCAAAGCTCAGCTGTTCCATTGAAAAGAGTTCTATAAGAAAAGAGAGGTTCGAAAGGTCTCCAAATTCACAACAAAGGTGTGGATATTTTGTACTCGTCGAGTCATCCGTGTAGATATTGCCAAGGGTGGAACGATTGATAACAATTCAGAAGAGCCGTGAAAATATTTATAAAAGAAAGACAACTCTCCGACCCTTCTACGATGTTCCAATGAGCTGTAAGCGAAGAATCACCAACAAGAAGAATTGCCTTCGGATAGAATCTAGAAGCCTCAATTAATGTTTCGGTGCCGAACTCTATACATGAGAACCATAATCCAAGACAGGTCGTTTCTGGAAAGCACCTTTAGCGATCGATCTCACATGTGAGATTATCACTGATCGTAATTCCTAGCATCGAGATACTTGTTGCCAGATCACAAATATATAAAAAAATATAACTGAGAATGGGGGACAGTAGGAACCCCATTGCCATTCCTTTTCATTTCTAGGAGAGGAAACCCTGAAAATTGATTCCAGAACTATAAAGGGTGTATCTGAATAATTGTAAAACATTTATGAAGAAGATTGCTCATCGAAAAAAAGATAGGATCTTTCATATAAAGAAACTTCATAGGAACGTCCCTTGTTAAGATACAGCCCCTGAAAGGGAATACATAAAATTTGTATAACAATTTTTTCACAAGCCCTAAAAGAGTTACAATATTGAAATTAATCTGACGTTTTGTACTACCAAAAAGACACAACCAGTAATGCAGGTACCAACTACAGAATAATAATAAATCCAATTCGCATTTATGACGATGTATCTCTGTAGTTGTTCGTAAAATAACTTTTTGCTGCGAACTGGTTTATTTTGGGCAAAAAAACCAGGAGACATTTTTTGTTCAGAATGGAACAGGCCATCAGGAATAAATTCTCAAATGGTTAACAAATAATAAGACAAAAAGTTACATTGGAAAAAAAAATTAAGGGGTTGCGTTTTCCACTCCTTACAACCATGGGGTGAACCAAATGAATTACTGGCTAAGTGTCTTTTTGGTAGTACAAAACGTCAGGTTAATTTCAATATTGTATCTTTTCCAGTGCTTGTAGGAAAATTATCATACACATTTCATCTACCCCCTTTAAGGGGCTGTATAACAAGGGACTCTCCAATGAAGTTTCTTTATATGAAAAATCTTACTTTTTTTCTCGATGAGGAATCACCTCATCAAATATTTTAAACTTATTCAGTTACACCCTGTATATTGATTCCATGAACGAGAATTAGACTTCATTGGGATGCAAAAATGGCGAAAATCTGCTAAATACTACCTCGAAAAACGAAACGTGGGAATCCCGTAACACTCACCGGTTCAATCATGAGAAATTTCCACAGCGAGAGACTTTCGACTAGAGAACGTTCTCGTTTCTTTGTAGCGAAAGCCAAGCATCCGACAAAGAAATCCTCGAGTGAAATATGCGAATGAGTAACAGAATTCCGGGAATCCTGGAATCCCATTCACATCCAGAATCCCGAATCTTTTCATCGTGCCACTCATTACACACCCGAGTCAGACCAGTTGATGGATGAAAATGCAATTGCAATTAACGATTCCTCAGACGTTCCGTGTATGTAAAGGCGGAGAGGAGCTTTCCAATTGGCTAAAAGCTCGCAGCTTTGATCCCTTTTGAAGTCGGGCCGAACAAACGTAGGCATTCGAACGGAGCTATAAGTGTATCCTTTCACTATGCGGATCGTAGCTTTCCGTGTTTCGAACTGTTGGCTTTGGCTGAGCTTTCCGATATTCGGTTTTGGGAGGGTGAGAAGGGGAATAGCCCGAGGAAGCTAGTTGCTTTGGTGAGATCGGTCATTTGTTCGCAGTTGAGTTGGAGTTTTGTTGGGGAAATAAATACATCTATTTGAAATAACTGATGGAATCGGCCCATACTTCAGGGAAATCCATGGTAACGTTATTGAAAAACACTCTTGTGTTCGATTCGTAGTTTTTTGGGTTTGTAACCTACCACAATCTGGAAAAGAGAGAATTGATATTGAAATCTATACAAGTGTAGAAAGGCAGATTTTCCATCTATCCCGAAAAGTTGCTGCGTCTATTGAAAAACAATTCCTTGTGGATATAGTCCAGTCTATGACCATTTTCCCGTGTATTTATCCCATACAACACCGATTCGCATGAAAATTTGGATCCAGGATCTACATACCCTCTTTTTGAAAATCTACCCTGGGCCGAGGGTTGCTTTCTCCCTGGGGGTATGCCACCCCTTCTTGGGGGTAAAAATTTTTTATTGGAAATGAGTGCGGAAATCAATAGATTGACTAATTCTTAGCACTTTTTGTTCAATGAAGTTTTTTCTGAAAAGCAATACTTTTCGACTCATTCGCGAGTGAAATTGTCGGTTTTCAGGCAAAAAAAACACGTTTTCAGATATTTTTTCGCGAATAACTAGAAAAATATGCATCTAATCGAAAAACCTACAGAGAGCAAAATTATAGCTTTTGAAAAAACAAAGGCGATCGTTTATTTGTGATGTATGCAAACCCACTATAAACTGAATAATTGCTTGTTGAAAGTTTTTACGTACAATAATAAAAAACCAATGCATTTTTCGGAAAAAACTCATTGGAAGGAATTCGCTTGGAAGTTATACTTGAAGTATTCTATCTTGTTCACTCCACAGTTTTCTCTCTCAGTGTCAGTCCATTGGTTGCAATGTCAATGTTTTCAAGTAATGTATTTCCTTTCACTTTTCTGATAGACGACGTAGCGAATCACAAATTTTCTCAATGACTTAATCATAATACCGAAAGGTGGCAATCAATTCAGACACAAGGGTGGAATGTTTTGTCAATGATTTAGATCATTCCTGTTCTGCACATTTCTTCAATGCCTAAACTCCTAAACTTTCATTGCCTTCATTAACTTCAATTTCTATTTTGAGGTTTCGTTATATTTCTTTCAGCATTTCAGTCAAACTGATAGACATAACTCTGCACCTACTTTTACTTCAGAGAAGGAAACTTTGTACATTGTCAAGTAAACAGAATTATCGGTTATAATTTTTTCTTCCAGAAAACTGCGGCCTTCAAGCACGAACAAAAGTGGGGTCACTTTTTTTCTGTAACTCACCTTGAATATTAGGAGAAATGAAAGCATAATGTGAGTCTCCTTCCAATAGTGGCAGCGTGAGATCCCGGAAAAATTGTACTCTGAACACAAAATGTGGGTTGAAAATTTGATTCTGAAGAAATTTATTTCTATAGTTTGTTGATTGGACTGAATCAATTCAAGTACAGAAAATCACTGGGTTATTCTTGGGTTTGGGTATATATTTACTGTAGGTTGAATCGGGATCACTACTATCATGAATTTGAGTGCTCATTCATCTTCAAACTGAAAAACTTACAAGATGTCCAAGTCGTCATTGTGATCTGATAAAATGATTGGTTTGTTCGAATTGGATCTCTTTTTGACGAACATGTTTATTGAAATGTTTGACAAGAATAGCCGGTGCCTGGCAGCGACCTGTAGCCATGCAGTATTACCAACGTATGTGCCACCTCAAAATTGCGCTAGGTTAGTATGTATGTAGTGTGTGAAATTTTCTTAACGAATTCCATGCACACTTGCATTATCCTCGGAATTTTTTTCTTGTCCACTAATATTTTGAGAAAAATTTTCCTTGCCATTGGCTCGGAATAATTTTGAAAATATTCTTGTTCCAGAAAAAAATTCCGGTAATAATTCCAGTACTACAAGTGGTATAACAAGAGGAAATATTTCAAAATACATCAAAAAAATCTCGAATAGAAAAAAATGATTGGTAAGTTTTGTTACTTGATTCATTTGTGAATTTGAACCCATATATCTATATAAAGTGATTTGATGCAGGCATATTGAAAAGTGAAAAAGAATAATGTGTGAAAACTTTCTCGAATATAGGGATTTCATGAAATAGTTGCCTTTGAAAAAAACTATCATGGGGTAGGTAATAACAATTCAACAATTTCATATGGAAAGTTTTCCCTACAGACTTTTTTCATATCGATGTATGCTAGTATTGTAATGTAATAATCAACAAAAAGCTTATCGTTTCCATCTCCAGAAATAAAAATTGTGTAGTTTATCTTCAGATAAACATTATTACATCTCTTAGGTATTTTCTAGACCGACACTATGTTTTATTGGGAAAGCTGTGGAATCAATGCTCGATAAATCACTGTCCAGAGCACAAGAGGTGACGTACATGTTTACATTGGGGCAGATGAAATAAATCTCATGATTCAAGTATCTTCGACCTATCTTTCAATGGATCGCCCGTCTATTCTTTGGCGATTCATCCCGAGATTCTTTTTTCATTCTTTTATTTCACTGAACCGTACTAGCCAACATTTTAATTGGATCATTGTGCAATCGTAAAAATCATGAAATGATATTTTTCATCATTTCGGATAGTACAATGTGAACCATAATCAGATTCTAACTAAAAATATAAGCATTCCTTCTACTGAATAGAATATCTTTTACATCAACCATCTTGGAATTCTCAATCGAGATAAAAACTGAATTCTAATGAGCCATTGCAAGATTTGAATTTCCATCTCATCAGGAACCTCTGCATCCCATCCAAATTCCATCACCCATGTTCTATCGAGCAACAATCTAGGGAACATCATAACAGAATAACAAAATTCAATTGGATCAAAGAGACGGTTCACTAGACATGAAATGGGTCGTTTTCAGATAGACTCCATATTATCAACATTTTCTAAAGATATATGATTGATTTGAAGGGTTTCTGTTCCTCTGTTTCAATCGAGACCTGAAGCCGAAGTCAATTACTCTTCGTCAGATTTAAATTCGTTTCTAGTAGAGGTGTACTTCCACTCTCGAGGATCGATTTTCCTCCTAACATTACTTGGGTAGATTCTGTAATGAATTGTTGAAGTTCTTATTCATTATTGATGAGGGGCTCACAATTGTCAACGTAAAGACTATTGGGCAATTCCGATTCTACCGAACTGGGAAAATTCGAGCTTTTTTCAGACAGACCAAGACAATTTTTCAAGTAGTGTAACAACAGTAGCTAGCAAAAAACGACTAGAAGTAACGCCGAATATAACTTGCGTAACGACCCAATTTTAGGGCACCATATTCGTCAATCAACAAAAATCTTAGTAGAAGAAATGCATTGCTGATATCACCTTTTTTCATGAAGGCTGAAATCTAATGAATGAGTACAATGAAGTTGTCTGCCTTCTAGAGGCGTTGATTCAAGACAGGTTGATTTCTATCTCTAGCAGATGCATCGAAGATGGGTCTCAGTTCAGTGGTTGAACTCCCAATTTTCACTTCCTGGGGGTGGGGCGGCTAAAAGAATATGATTGAACAAAACATTTATTCGACTATGTTACATACGAAAGTATATTTATAGTAAGTCAGATTGCGGAGTACACAAATGGCTTTTTCAGAAATATACTGTTATATACATAAGTTATTTGAACTCTGCCACCGAGTAGAAGAGAGGAGTTCTTAAATTTTTCTTGAAAGAAACCAAATTGAGTGACTTGCTATCCAATGGTAAAATATTGTTGAGATGATAGTCTAGTGAATTTCTTAAGGAGACTGTAAGCCTAAATCGGGGAGTTCTGATATAGCATTCCTGTCTTGTGTCGTAGGAATGCACTTGAACTTGGGTATCCAAATTCGTTTTCAGTCAATGTATCTCAATAAGAGTCTCATATAAATATAAGGAATAGAGCGACAAAATCTTGAGGCGAACAAATAAAGGACGACAATGGTCTCTGCTACTACAACTCGAAAGTTTTCTCAAAACATCTTCTTCACATGCTAATGATGATCTGTCATTTTGACAGTTGAATACATATATTCAAAACCAACCAACTTTGTTCTGGACTGAGATCTTTTTCCCATTTTTTTTTGTGTTAAAACACTTTATCTAATCCATCTTGGCACAAACTCAGATACTTTTCCATTTGCACCCTGGCATTGTAGACCATGACGACAGAAAACACAACTTCTAGGAATGAATTTTAATACAGTGAATACATAATAGGTGTATTTTTATCTTAGTGTTCTTCACTCAAATTGCTGGGCATATACGTTATTATTTCTGTACCAAGATGGATTGGATAAGCTGTACATATTTTTGTTTTTTTTGAGGGGGAAAAATGTTTTTAATAATACTTGCTTTAGTTTTTGACAAAACGATAATAAATCATCAAGGTATCTAGAACAAATAAATATTTTGTTTTCTCATCATGCAATAGCAGGACATTTTCAGACTTTCAACTTCATTTTTCTTGAAACTTGGCAAATGTGACTTAGATCGTTTTTTCCGTTTGCTCTTCAAATTCTAATTGAGGATTGATGAAAAGAACGTTCGAATCACTAGAATAACTTCAAACTCTATCAGGATTCCTATATCAAACACAATATGAGCCCTGCATACGTAACAATAAGTACCGCGTATTTAATGTATCATAATTTATGAATAAATATTCAATGCATCATATTTTGTAGCTGAATGGTGTGTAAGGAGAGGCAAATGGGCTATTATAATTCGGCTAATCAATTTCTGATATTCGTACTATGTATTTCTTCGATTCAAGTACCACTGAGCTAATGAAACAGACCTAACCGTTATTTACGGAGATCGGACCAACGAGATAACAGTATTTCTAAGCATTATTCTTCTCTGATTCGTTCATTTGGAGTGATAACAAAACAATAGGGAATGGCACATAACTCAAACCAATACAATATCGACGTGATTTCACTTCACTGCCATTTGAAACAATTTTTCCATCACAGGCAACTTAAAACAACACAAAACTTATAAGATATTCCAACAACTATTTGGATACGTGGCAATGTTTATTCTATAAACTTTATGATGTATACGGCCATAACATTACTTACCCTACTGTTATTTGTTTGGAGTCAGTTCGGAGTGTAGGTATACCTAAAGCAAAGAATATATCGACCCTACCGGGATGTTTGCTTTGGAATATAATTCTGAAAAATATCCACTGAAGCGGGGAGTGGAAATAACAAAGCAATACTCAGCCGATCTATAGTGGAGATCCATTTGCCAAAATCAGTAAAGGATTACTGTTTCGTGTGACGGCGAACTCAAATGTGTATTATGATTACTGCTGATTGAAAATGCCAATCAGTTTGGGAGAACAAAATCATGATTTGAATATTTATAATTTTAACCCTCCGTTAGTCGCGCATGGGACTGGCAGTCCCATGACTTACAATTTTCTCAATTATATTAAAACTATTATAGCTACAGCGTCGTAACTTTATGACATCTCACAGTAAACTTCTAGAAGCCAGTTGCCTGAGTTTCATGCAAAGGGATAGTTTTATTTCTTAGAAAATTTGCAAAGAGTGCGTCAGGTACCTGCTTTGGGACTGATAGTTCCAGCGCGACTGCCTACGACTCATTTTTGTTGCGTACATTGAACAAGCGTCTCAGTACCGTATTTGTAGGCTTCGTTGTTTGTAGGTTATTTTTTCTTGTTCATTTGTTACTGTGTCGTGTATTTTTGAAACAAAGTGCATAATTATGGACACAAAGCGTTATAATTTTGATAACCCCGCTGACGTGAAAGAATTGAATCGTTTAGCTTTCAACCTGGGACGAGCCGAAGAGCGGTCAAGAGAAAACGTTGCGAACCTTGTTGTAACGAATCTAAAAAGGACGCCAGAACAACCTATACATGTCGAAAAGTGTGATACCTATGTATTTTTGGAAAAAAAAAATGTCCAAGTAATATGTAAAAATTGCTTAGAAAATATAACTGAAGAGGAAACAGCTGGTGAATCTGAATAAATCAAACTACAATAAAATATGATGCCATTTATTACCTACTTGCTTTTCTGTTCCCTAAATATTTTCACGTGAATTGTGTAAAAGCGTATCCACAAATACTACTATAAGAGGTATAAATGTAAAAAATGATTCATAAACAATAGAAACACCAGTTAGGTATGAAACACAAAATTATAATGCAATTGCAAATGCAATTTAACTCGCTTTAGTAATAAACTAATTTACCAAAAACATTTTTAACCAAAATAATTCATATGACCAAAAATTAGGCTGCGTTGTTGATATGGGACTGGCAGTCCCAGCGCGACTAACGACGTTACATATGGTGGCGCGCCTAACGGAGGGTTAATGAAATAGTTGAGCAATAATGGATTTGGCATATTTATATAGTATCAATAGGCTACCTAAATTGACAATTGGATGATGTGATCTACTCTTCGAGCAATATTAGGTAGATATTACATTTCCAATGTTGAAAATTGAGTTCAGGAAAGATACTGAAAATGAAACCTACTTATTCATCTATTTAATTTATTCATTTGCGGGCACAGGCTCATTTTGAAATACACATATGAAAAAAGATCTTGCAGAAAAGATAAGAAATCACAATTTCGTTGAGTTTGGACATTTGATCACACAATAAAATTAATATACAACCAAATAATGAAAAAAGAGACACACAATGTGAGATATGTCAGCTTTTAAAATACGTATAAAACAATTCACGATAACATCTGAGTAGAATGTGGACTACAATGAAACGTAACCATTTGCTACAAATTCTAGATTTCAGCTCACGATAATATGAAATCATATAATTGTTCTGCATCAATAATGAATTCGCAACCCAACATACTACTGAATGTGCCGTGTAGAATGTTTTCACTAACATTCGGTATATGAGGTTGAGAGAGAGGTCCACACAAGTCTTCCTAATGAATTCCAATTAACAACGACTTTTTAAATAAAAGAATTTTTTTCAATTACTTTCCCCAGAATTCAAGGACAACTCCAATCTGACAAAATGCCAAGGTAGAAAATGCTTTATGGCATTATCATCTTATCAATAAGAAAATGTTTTGTCGCTGTAAGCCGAAGCACATTTCAGACTTCAACTTATTCTATGTGAGAGAACCTTTTTTCATTGAAATATATCAATCAATGGAATAATATTCCATCACTACGTCTTTCTACCGAATTCTCCTGAGTCAAAGATACGTTCGAATATCATTGTGTTTTGGTGCTAATAGCCGTTTTGAATTTCGACAGCCGTTTCTTTTGAGCTATTCAGATATACCTACATGTGGCGAGGTGACTAAAGCAAACTGAAAAGAAGAAAAAGGCTACTTTGATGCAGCGCTATTCGCCATGAAACTTCAAAGGAACTATTACTTGGTGGGATGCTTTTTCAGAAATGAATTATCAATAACAAAACACTCGCGGTGAAGAGGTACGTTGAACATCTTCACTTCATGAATTTTCTCGAATATTGCAATTTTTCGCAGAGAGTTTGCATAATATAACACAATTTTCCAATGCCAAGTTCTGATTTCCATTGGAAAGATGGTTATAAGTTGTCTGTTCAAATCGTGTCTAAGGGGTTTGCCACTCGAAACAGTAGTAGCAATAAATTCAATTTCATCTTAATTGTAACAATTTTTGTGGAAGTTTGTTACACGCCGTATAGAAGCGATGTGATATCAAAGATGGATATACGGGTGGCCTAATCTGTTGAGCGCCGCCCAGTTCCAGAAATAAGAACCGATCGAAAACAGTCATGATATGCATTAATATTCACACTCATAACTTGTATCTTTCGAAAATAACCCCCTGAAAAACCATTTATCACTAGAAACATCATTACTGTAATTTTCGACACATATATAGCGGCTTCATCTGGTTCATAGAACAGTTGAATCTTGTACTTTTTCTAGGTACGTATATTAGCTAAATTTTTATATTCATTCATTCATTCAACTGAAACAACTCATTCATTCAGCTCAAACTTGCACTAGACAAGATTAATTTACAAAAATCGATAAGCTTCCTAAAAACCCCAGATTTTTTTAAAATTATTTCGGAAGAAGGAATATCTCAAAATAGTAAACTGAAGAAATTCTGCTATATGACGCAATATCCTCAACACTTGAAAATGTTACACTTGGAAACTCCCATGCAAATGTTTATTTTGTCAAGGAGTGAGCAGTATAGTGTTCATTTCTTCTTGAGCAAGTGGAATTCATTGATGAGTATTTCTTTCAGATATTACAGCTGCCCCTCCCAGACTCACCCACTCATGATAATAACTTTTTCCCCAAATATGTATGGGGATTTTATCAAATGATAATGATTAGAATGAATGAATCAATTTAGTCCCAATCTCATTCATTTTGAATATGAGGGATCAGCCAAATACTTGGCTTCCACTTCTATACTCTGGACTTTTTGAGAATAATCCGGACATGGAAAAAATGATATGTTTTACCGTTCGAAAAGACGCACGCTGTCATTCAGAACACTGTATATTGGTGAATTATTTTGAGAGGCGCGATACAATAATATCTAGAATACCCCCTATATGAGGCATCTTTCGATACACTCACTACTTCACGAACTTATAATTATGTGCATATCACACAAGGGCTGAATTATGGGTCTATCAATGGAAATAATCACAACCTCCGACTCTCAACATCCTTGGGTTCGAAAAAAAACAAAGCGATTTATTCAGGTCTGCTAATTATTGTCACTTTGCATTTGTCAATGATGTCGACTGCTATTATGATATATTCATGAATCAACAGATGAGTTCTTCCTTTATAGTATCCTTTCACCCCGCATCCTTGCCACATTTTTTCCTCCTTTAGGAAATGGACTCAAATCCGCCCTTGATACCAATTCATGTTCATCTCTGTACATTTCTTGAAATGTAAAGTTGAATATCTGTCATCGATCATAGGCAGATCATGTTTATTACGCCTCACTCTTGGCAAGCGAACTCTTCAAACTCTCCTCATCACCATCAGGAGACAATGGCAATCGAAAGACATGAACCAGATAGCATAAATAATTTTGGAATGGCCGATGAATATGCCACAGATGTGCATTTAGTGTTTGTTGTTCAGAATATCTGCAGTATGACCGAAGATTAGAACATTCAGATTGTCCTTGCTAGAAAATTCATCGAAGGGACGTGCTGAGCATATACGTTGGAGAATATTGAAAAAATTACATGTATAGAATGAATATATCTCAAACAATAATCTCAGAATATTCGAGAATTCTTGTGCTGATCAAATGTACTGGGGGATATTCAAAGTACATCAGAATATTTTCCGGTATATTATATAGTGTACTCAATATAAAAATGGGCTCGTTTCATTTATTTTTAATAAATAATTGAAATTTAAAAATCGTAGGACCATGACGCCATGGTCCTACGACTTCAGTAGCCAATTGAAAATAGCTATTATTGAAATTTTGTCGATGAAGTAGTAAAAGTAACTTCAATATATTTTGATGCTGAACTGAATGTTTACTGTAATCATTAATTATTCTTTTAAAGAATTTTCCAGATGATCTTTGATCTTATTACTGGTTAATTTTTTATTGTCCTTGTATTTGTTCTGTTTGTTATGTTTATCAATGTTTCACATTTCATTAAAATTTAGTTTGGCTACGTTTCATAAGAGTATCTGTATCGTCAATGATTGCGTGATTGTTTTTTGTAAATTAGATTAACCTATTTCAAATGAACTACCACTACTACTATATTTGTGTATAGTTAGGTGTGTTTGGTGTCCGAATAGGTACGAAAATGTTACCAACGCCCTTTCGTTTTTTAGAGTTTGCTGCTCTGGGCACAAAATTCTTGCCTGACCATTGGTTGAGAACTGGCATTTGTTGAATTCAACCAATACTGAAGCCAGATTTTGAATCACTGGAGCAACAAACTTTCGGAAAAAAAATCAGCTGCCAGCAATTCATGTGGTCATTGAATCCTCAAAGGCATAGAACTGTGAAATTGAAAAGGTCACCTAGGAATCACTGAAATTGGTCCTAAATAAATATTTCACCAAATGTCAGTCTATTCCGAATATATAACTGCGTTAAACCTCAACGAAAAAATTATATTTAGTCGTGCACAAGTTGACGTCCAAATCCCTAATCACTTCGAACGTCCTCAGGTGAAATACTACCCATCACATTTAATTGGAGAATGATCGTCCAATCCAGCAGGCTGCCATGTTAATCCCTCAAGCCAATCTATGGATTCGTAAAAAAGGGGAGACACCGACTTGCGAAATGATGAATGAATTCATAAGCTGCTACGAAATACAAATCGGTTTGGATCGAGTGGAACCGCAGATATCGTGATTATCAGAATTGATGAAATTTCCATTCAGTAAGACCCGTTTGGAAATATGATATGAAATTGATTGAAATATTATTTGAAAACGTTAAAGAGAGCGATGTTCTAGAAAAAAATCTTCATCTTCAAGTGATGCATAGCAAGTGGTATTTTTTTTCTTCGACCTTTTTCGACTGAAATAAGAGACTCTTCACGTCCCGAAAATTCAATAAAGAAATAATAAATGATTTCGGAAAGGCTAAATATAAAATATATGAAGGAAAATATCTTTCGTCAGAAGAATGCAATGAGAGAGTTTTTACTTGATGCATTGATGTGTTTTTTGAGAATTTCCCAGAAAGTTCCATGCATATTCATTTCAGAAAGTGTGAAGGATAAAAGTTCTGTGAAAAACGTGGATCTGGTTTCACTATGACAAAAAAACGTTTGAATGTGTCTCAGAAACTTGGCTGATTATATACTTGGCTTCTTTGAGTAGATGCAGCTCAGATGTCACTGGGAGCAAGGAAATGAAAACTCTGTACTGATCTCGAATTGGATCTCATCTCGAATATACTTTTTCGGTGTGGAATCCATTGTATGCTACTCATATCCGTATCTCAGAAAAAATTGAGAGGAAATCTCTGAAGGGGGTTTAGTCGACATCTGAATTGAACCTCCTAGCTACTTTCAGCTATACTGCAAAACAAATCCATATTTCCCCCTTGTTTTACAGCATTCACTAACCACAAACAGAGGGCACGGCCCAGCTCTTCAGGTTGACTGACAAATATTTCATTTATAACTTTATTCGTGTGAGATGTATATTTACATTGGATGTATTTTGTTTATAAGTTATTTTTTTAATGAAAAAAGGCAATAAACTGCTTATGAATTTTGACAGTCATTCGATATCTGAAGTTAGGCAGTGCCGAGCGCGGCTACTACTTGGATGGATGACCTCATGCAAGGAAAGACTTCGCAGCAAAATAACATATCATAGCTTGCAGTGAAACCCTACAACGACGCACTAGCTTGTAGTAGTTTCTGGATATCCGCGGCTAAGCATCAGTGGAGGTGGGGAGGTCCAAGTAAGCGACTACTGATAAAAAAAATTCAAGTTGTGAGAGGGCGCCAGGTAAATCAAATCCCCTCGAATATCCAGTTAAGAAAATCAGTTTAACCCGTTAATTTACCAAAGGGGCTAAAGAAAACACGTCGGAGCAACTCTAGTGAATTTTATTAGTATGTAAGAAAAACAAAAAAAAATGTCGTAACTGAAGAGTACTAGAGTAGTCTAAATGGTCCAATTGACGAAGCTCAATGAAGCATAAGAATAATCAGGCAAAATAGCATTCAAATCAATAAAAAAAGTTAGCCGACTTTCAAGCAATAACTTAACACCTATCAAGCGAGCATATGGCCTAGGAGTAGCAAGCGTTACCAAAATTATGAATGCAGGTATAGTTCACAAATAAATCCTCAATACTACAAAGTCAAGCTTTCAAACTACTAAGCGGTATCGGGAATTGCGACAGTTTATATTTCGGGTAATAACAGGGACAAAAGCGACCGCTTGAGCTCAGGCGTGGCGCATGCGTAATACCAAAACCATAAAAGGATAGTAAAAATGATATGCAAATGTCATTCCAAATTCCGCTAAACAAACATTCAATTACCTGCAACCTAATAACTAATGAGCGGCTACATAAAAAAAAAACATATAGCAACTACTATCTACGGTTGCAAAAAATATATAAATCAGGATATATATAATCAGAATTATAACAGAAATCTTAAACTTGCGTGATCCAAGTAAACAGGTGGAGCTCCTCAGAAAAATTCCTTATGATGGGCTGTCCTGAGGTGACGTTGGAAGTGGCCACCCTTTAGGCTACTTTACTGGGCCACCCTGTATACTCGAGTATCAGCCGAACACCCTGTAGACGGAAGAGGCTTCACCCTTCAGGGAAAAATGTCCAAATGGTCACCCTGTAGGCTACTATCTCGGACCACCGTGTACGTAAAAGTACTCAACAGGGTGATTGGAACCCCAAAAAAAACCCTATGGAAGGAAATAGATAATTAGAATTTTCCTTCTCATAGAAAATTAAAGTGTATTATTTTTTTTTACAGCCTTGAAAATTTAATAAAAGTAGGCTACCAATGAATACCCTCCATGAAACACAACCGTATATGAATCATTTCCTAGATGCCACTTCATGAAAATCCCTCTTGAATAGAATCAAAAACAAAAATGGGAGAGACAGAAAAATAAATATTCGAAATATTCTGATTATTCCCTTACAAAGAAAATGGCACATTTTGTCATGACTATTATTCGTAACCGTATAAAAAAAATATTACTTTCAGTTCAACTGGGGCGGGCGGACCTACGCAGCACAAACCTACACCAAACCACAAATCCATCTGCACCCCAACCCCAACCAAGAAAATGAGCCCTCCATCTGAAATGGTTTACTTTATGCAGTAAAATTGAAATCAAATAAAATCAGTAGATGGCCAACTTTTAGTTTTCTAGTTTAAATGTCAATTATTGATATTACTGCGCAATTGTAGGCGCGTAATATGTTGAATTTCGCGGCACATTTCAATTTTGTAACTCACAAACCAAAGCGAAATAATCTACAAACCAACTTGGTTTGGTGAACGTGAAATAATGAATAAGGCCAATCGTGAATAAGATGTTGATAGATCCAAAGAAAAACGAAAATCTAAGGAAGAAAATATTGGTAATGAAGTTAGTTTCAATTCGCCGGCATGAAAGCCCCACAAACCTAAGTTTAATCCTTCCTTAGCTGAAGTGCAGTCCAAGCTGAAGTCTAGTGCAAATCCGCGCCGCACAAATCCGCATCCAGACACCCAAAATGTCCCAGCGAGCGTATCACTGGCTAAGCGACAGTAAATTTCAAATGAAATTTCATATTCTAGTAATACTTCAAAATTTCTAGTCTGATTTGATTTGGTAAAATATTTCTCTGGCAACACCGGCTAACTAACCGAATGGCGTTGAACATATTAAAATACCAATCTCCTTCAGATTCAATAGAAATCAATAGGAAACTATATACAACATTAAAATAAAAAAAATCAACCTACCTAGGCCGTAACTCTAGGGTTTTTTTTCTCCAAATAATCACTGGAACACTTCCACTCAGATTATGACTCTTGAAAGGTACAGACGGGTTGAACAGGACGATTATCAGCCTTATCGTTTCTTCCGAATTTGGTAAATTCAACCTGCAGGATGGTGTGGTGTGAAGTCCTTAAAATCCTCCGCAGAGTACAAATATGAATAAATATTCAAACTAAGCCCATAGGCACCACCAGTTTATTCAAAATTCGTCGAATTTGGTTCGAAAAAGAATTCCCAATGAAGGATGATTCGAAGATCACAAATTTTTCCAGAACCAATTACTAAACACACCTTCACCGTCAACAAGCAAAAATGAGTAACTTTCCTATTTAAAAAAAACTACCCCCTGTCAACCGACACAAGTCCTACGCTTGACCAATCAGGAGCTCGCATGTCCGTCTGAACTTTGCCTACTTGCCCCTAGATGTCGCTAACTCGACGACCCGTATCGAACTCGATACTCTCGATAGTAGAATATTACCTGTGCTGGAGTTCCCGAAACACTTGTAAGCACATTTTTCCTAAGAAAAGTCCAAGAATTATTCAATGCGAAAGAGGGAAAGTATAATTATTCTCAAAACATCCATGACCACTGTCATTATTTTCGAGATAATTACGCCCCGATGCTTGGCAACATCGTACGTCGCCAGAGACCGAGGTCGAACCTTAAATGTCATAAGTCGTCGTGTCAATCCAATTGTGGTTATGACAGATGTAAATAGCTGAAAATATGGGATAATTCTAAACATTTGTACAAAATAAGGTGGATTGGTGGAGTCTGTACGAGGTAAGTAGAATTTTACAGTATGCTTCCAACATAAGGTGTTGCAACGAACACTCGAATGACCTAAGTCAAGCATCACCGATCACTGGGAAATAAATACAAGTAATGTTTTTCTTTCATTTGCAGGACTTGCCTTGAGAGCAGTGCCCCAGGAATCGACGACTGAACCAGAATCAATGAGCAGTCTCAGTACGGGTGAACTAGTGGAGTGAAACATGCATTTAATGATCTATACGTATTGTTCCACAACAGCTGATGTGAATTATCAATAAACTAAGCGTAGTCAGGTATTGATTCATCAACTTGAACCTACTCGATCTCCCCTAACGTTTAGATTTTTATTTCTAGTTTTTTTCACGAGACAACAGTGGACAGGATGGGTTGAATAACAAGCAGGCATTTCTACGAGATAACGTTCCACTTACGAAATTTTATACCTGACAGTGTTACAATGAGAATGAATACGAAATATTATACCAAGAATAAACAGTGTTACAATGAAAATGAATACGAAATATTATACCAAGAATAAACAGTGTTACAATGAAAATGAATACGAAATATTATACCAAGAATAAACAGTGTCACAATGAAAATGAATACGTCATATTATATCAAGAATAAACAGTGAAGTTCATAATAACAGGTTGGAACTACGTAAGGTAAAAAATGAACGTAACAAACCCCCCCCCTTACCACAAGAAATTTACCCCGTAAATTTCTCAAACACTATGTGATTCTTGGGCGAGTTAAACACCGTCTGCATTCTCCGGACCAGGTTTAAGGTCCTTCGCATGCCAAACACCTTTAGAGTTTCCTTCCTCATCCCTCAACTCATAAGTCCAAGGAGACAACTTCTTATTGATATAGAATGGCCCTAGATACCTGGGAGCCAATTTGCTTGTGTAAAATTTAGAAGCGTCGGAGAGAACATAATTTCTTTTCCAGACTAATTGGTTTGGGAGATATTCGACGTGGCGACACCTAAGATTATACCGTTCGCAACTTTTCTCGCCAGCCTTTTCCAGCCGCTTACGAACATCCGCAAACATTTCCCTGAAACCTTCGTTCCTACTGTGAATACCAGTCTGTGTCCCGTCTTCCAAAACAGGTTTTTCATATTGACAATAATCGCCGCCAGACAATACCATGTTGCGGCCAAAATTCACAAAATATGGGGTAAGCTTAGTCGTCTCATGCCTAGACGTGCGAATTGCGCAGGCTATCTGATCGATTTTCTCGTCCCAACGACGATGATTGTCAGAAACGTATATCGATAACATTGTTTTTATGACTCTGTTGACTCTTTCGGTAGGATTAGCCCTTGGATGATAAGAAGCAGTAAATTTGACCTGGCACTGATATTCCTCAGCGAACTTCCTGAATTTCGCCCCACTATATTGACTACCATTGTCGCAAATTATTATTCTAGGAACACCAAAAACTAAGAAAACACTTGACTCGATTTTACGAATAACTGTATCCGCAGAAGCTGTTCTGAGAGGAAATAATAAGGAAAATTTACTGAGGTAATCCGTAACTACCAGAATATATTTGTTGCCCTTCATCGATCTAGGCAGTGGACCAATTAAATCGATCGATATCATCTCCTAAGGTCGACCTACCTTGGGGTGAGATATCATCTTATCGACGGGCTTGGCTTGTGGTACTTTGTGAGCCGCGCACACCTGACAATTTCTGACGAATTTTGCAATATCATTGCGCATTTTTGGCCAGAAATATTCACTAGCGACCCTCGAGAAAGTTTTGAATACGCCTGTATGGCCAGAAGTTACCGGCTCGTGGGCTCCTCTGATAACCCTTTGGCGATCACCCTTTGGAACGACCAATTTCCAAGAGTCCTCCGAGGTGGCTAACGCCGGATGATCGGTGGCCACATGTTTCCATAGACGACCATCCCGTTCCCGCCAACAAGAGAATTTCAAGGGAAACCTCTTCACCTTCTCAACCATGGTCTTATACCACCTATCACCATCAAACCCAGATAACTTACACGGTTCTGCGACAACAGCCTCTATAATTGGTACTGACCTAGACAGAGCATCGGGTACTACGTGCTCCTTACCCTTCCTATGCACGACTTTGAAATGATATTGCTGGAGTCGAACAGCCCAACGAGCCAACCTACCGGTCAGGTCTTTCAGATTATGTAGCCAGAGGAGCGAATAATGGTCTGTGACTACCGTAAATTCCACCCCTTCTAGGTAGGGACGAAGTTTCTCGACAGCCCAGAGGACCGCTAAGCACTCCCGCTCCGTGGTTGTAAAGTTTCGTTCCTGTCTCGAAAGGGACCTACTTAGGTAAGAGATTACCCTTTCTCCCTCAGGAAAAGGTTGCGAAAGGACGGCCCCAATGCCGAACGCCGAGGCGTCCGTCTGTATCACAAAAGGTTTCGAATAGTCTGGACAGCTGAGTATTGGTGCAGTCACGAGGCATTCTTTAATACGTCTAAACGAATTCGAGCACTCTTCTGTCCAGAGAAACTTAGAACCCTTTTTGAGCAAAGAAGTAATTGGAGCCAGGACCGAAGCGAAATCGGGAACGAAGCGGCGATACCACGAAAAGGTTCCTACAATCCTACGAACCTCGCTAACAGTCTTGGGAGTTGGTAACTCCAACATCGCCTTCACTTTGTCTGGATCGACGTGTAACCCGTTACGGTCAACCACATACCCAAGGTATTTGAGTTCCGGGCGACAGAATTGGCATTTTTCAATGCTGATGCTGATGTTGGCTTCTCGTAGTCTCCGAAATACCTCTTCGAGAATAGATAAGTGATGTTCGAAAGTCTGGCTGACAATAACTACATCGTCCAAGTAAACAAATAGGTTGGGTTCCAGGTCATGACCGAGGACGTTGTCGATAAGGCGTTGCCAGGTAGCGGGAGCGTTATGCAGCCCGAACGGCATACGCCTGAACTGAAAAAGGCCACGATTCGGCACTGTGAAAGCGGTGTATTTTTTTGACCCCTCCGCTACTGGGACCTGCCAGTAGGCGGACTTAACATCCAGAGTGGACAAGAACTTGGCGTCTCTTAGCTTATCCAGCGTGTCAGAGACCAAAGGAAGCGGGTAACTGTCACGCTCTGTGACCGAATTTAGCTTTCGATAATCCACACAAAAGCGGAACTTGTTGTCCTTCTTCTTGACAAGCAAAATAGGAGATGACCAGGGACTATTGGAGGGCTCGATAATTCCCAATCGGAGCATCTCCTCAAGTTCCTGATCTATTTGCTTTTGTACAACTGGATTTACCCTGTAAAACAATTGCTTGATGGGTGGGCTATTGGTCACAATAACGTGCTCAGCTTTCGTCGTGCATCCCAATCCTTCACCCATCAAAGCTAAATTGCGATCAATGACTGCCTGAAGTCGATTTTTTTCCATAGGGGTTAATACAGTTTGACCACTCAAGTGTTCAACAGTGTTAGCAACAATTGGTTCGTTCGAAAAATGCCATTCATCATGCCCTGAGGTCCGGCACAATTCCCATTATCCTCCAGAAGTCTGCCCCCAATATCAGCAAATGGGACAATTCTGGAATTACGATCACTTCAATTAGACGAAGCCGACCTCTCAATGAAATGGGCAATTCGACAACACCGATACTTTGGCAACGATTTCCATTTGCTACCGTGCAAGTCGTGGTCTCACCGCGTTTGATCGGTATGTTTAGCTCACAAATAACATCCATTCCTTTGCTGCCAAGGATTGTGCGAGAAGCCCCTGAATCTAACAACCCTAAAAGCGACTTACCCAAAACCTCAATTCTCAGGTACGGACGTTCATCATTAATCGCATGTTCTAACACATAATCTAAGAGGACTTGGTATTTGTCGACCGAGTTTTTATCCATCGCACCCCTACCTCGATCATCTAGGAATGCCGAACCCCGTTTCCCTGCTTGTTACAATCTGGACAACTCCTCACAGTGACTCCTTCTTTCTTACACCTGAAGCAAAATTTACCACGCCTAATGGTACAACCGACTGCTCTGTGGCCAGGTTTGTTACATCTGAAACAAATAATTTCCCTATCGGGAGCCTTGGAGTTGGAAGAAGTTGCTGCCTGACAACTGTCAATTTGCCTAGCCTCAACACCAGCATATGCAAGGTCAGGTTCCAGAGTGGAACTTTTCCTACATGGCGTCGAAAAATTTTCCACTGCCTCCTTCTTCATCTCCAAGCGTCTACCAAGTTCGCGAAGTTGATTTATCGAAGTTACATCCACCAAGGCCAGCTGCGTTTGATAAAATGGAGCAATGTTCCTTATCAAAATTTTTAATTTAGTTTCCTCAGAAATAGGACAAGTAAGCCTGTTGAAGTAGCCAGTCATAATAGCTAAATAAATACCAATTGACTCATCAGCCCCCTGTGTACGCTTCCGAATCTCCTCAAAGAGCTTTTCATTATAGTTGGCTGAGAGAAACTCTTCACGAAGCAAGACAGTAAACTCATCCCAAGAACTCACCTCCTTTCTATAGGCGACATAAAATTGATAGGCCCTTCCCGAAAATAAATCAATACCTGACTCAAGCAAGATATCTTTAGAAACATTACGAGCTACCCTTAATTCTTCGACCCTTTCTAGAAATGCACTCAAGGAAAGTCCCTTCTTATCTCCAGAAAATTTGAGATCCCATTTATTAGGTAAAATCTGTTTGACGTTTGGGGGAGAAATACGAGTAGGAGACACGCCAGACGATCTCCGCTGTGGGGTGATGTTTTGTGCAAACTGGGTTTGGTTGAGGATGGTGAGTTGCGGTGGGACATCCCTCTGATAATTTTCAGCCTTCTCTTGAAGCTTCTCCAGTAGTGATAAGGCTCTGGCTAGAAGACTTGGGCGTTCTGGTACCGTATCTGCTTCGATGTTGTCGATCCTATGTAAAACATGACTGAGCTTGGACTGAAGCTTGAGGAAAGCATTGCTACCAGGTGAATCATTGAAATCATTTATGAGGGGCTCCATTTCTTCCAATTTGTCAGTGACAGCCTTCACGTCTTCTTCCGCAGTATAGGGATACTTCGGATACTTCATACTGTCCCCATTCTTCTCCATCCTAAAAGCCATTGATAAAGCGTGGCGCATCTCCTCAACCGTACCCGTTGCGATACCTCTGATACGCAGCTCGTAAGTGAGCTCATCTTGAGTCAATCGATTTGCTAAGATCCTTAAGGCCATTGCTCGCCGATAGAATTGCCTGATACCAAATAATATTATTCACGGACACGAGTGAATTTCAATATCTCAAAGTGAAAGAAAATAGTAAAAAAAAATATAAAACGTTTGGGCGCCAAAATGAAACCCTACAACGACGCACTAGCTTGTAGTAGTTTCTGGATATCCGCGGCTAAGCATCAGTGGAGGTGGGGAGGTCCAAGTAAGCGACTACTGATAAAAAAAATTCAAGTTGTGAGAGGGCGCCAGGTAAATCAAATCCCCTCGAATATCCAGTTAAGAAAATCAGTTTAACCCGTTAATTTACCAAAGGGGCTAAAGAAAACACGTCGGAGCAACTCTAGTGAATTTTATTAGTATGTAAGAAAAACAAAAAAAAATGTCGTAACTGAAGAGTACTAGAGTAGTCTAAATGGTCCAATTGACGAAGCTCAATGAAGCATAAGAATAATCAGGCAAAATAGCATTCAAATCAATAAAAAAAGTTAGCCGACTTTCAAGCAATAACTTAACACCTATCAAGCGAGCATATGGCCTAGGAGTAGCAAGCGTTACGAAAATTATGAATGCAGGTATAGTTCACAAATAAATCCTCAATACTACAAAGTCAAGCTTTCAAACTACTAAGCGGTATCGGGAATTGCGACAGTTTATATTTCGGGTAATAACAGGGACAAAAGCGACCGCTTGAGCTCAGGCGTGGCGCATGCGTAATACCAAAACCATAAAAGGATAGTAAAAATGATATGCAAATGTCATTCCAAATTCCGCTAAACAAACATTCAATTACCTGCAACCTAATAACTAATGAGCGGCTACATAAAAAAAAAAAAACATATAGCAACTACTATCTACGGTTGCAAAAAATATATAAATCAGGATATATATAATCAGAATTATAACAGAAATCTTAAACTTGCGTGATCCAAGTAAACAGGTGGAGCTCCTCAGAAAAATTCCTTATGATGGGCTGTCCTGAGGTGACGTTGGAAGTGGCCACCCTGTAGGCTACTTTACTGGGCCACCCTGTATACTCGAGTATCAGCCGAACACCCTGTAGACGGAAGAGGCTTCACCCTTCAGGGAAAAATGTCCAAATGGTCACCCTGTAGGCTACTATCTTGGACCACCGTGTACGTAAAAGTACTCAACAGGGTGATTGGAACCCAAAAAAAAACCCTATGGAAGGAAATAGATAATTAGAATTTTCCTTCTCATAGAAAATTAAAGTGTATTATTTTTTTTCCAGCCTTGAAAATTTAATAAAAGTAGGCTACCAATGAATACCCTCCATGAAACACAACCGTATATGAATCATTTCCTAGATGCCACTTCATGAAAATCCCTCTTGAATAGAATCAAAAACAAAAATGGGAGAGACAGAAAAATAAATATTCGAAATATTCTGATTATTCCCTTACAAAGAAAATGGCACATTTTGTCATGACTATTATTCGTAACCGTATAAAAAAAATATTACTTTCAGTTCAACTGGGGCGGACCTACGCAGCACAAACCTACACCAAACCACAAATCCATCTGCACCCCAACCCCAACCAAGAAAATGAGCCCTCCATCTGAAATGGTTTACTTTATGCAGTAAAATTGAAATCAAATAAAATCAGTAGATGGCCAACTTTTAGTTTTCTAGTTTAAATGTCAATTATTGATATTACTGCGCAATTGTAGGCGCGTAATATGTTGAATTTCGCGGCACATTTCAATTTTGTAACTCACAAACCAAAGCGAAATAATCTACAAACCAACTTGGTTTGGTGAACGTGAAATAATGAATAAGGCCAATCGTGAATAAGATGTTGATAGATCCAAAGAAAAACGAAAATCTAAGGAAGAAAATATTGGTAATGAAGTTAGTTTCAATTCGCCGGCATGAAAGCCCCACAAACCTAAGTTTAATCCTTCCTTAGCTGAAGTGCAGTCCAAGCTGAAGTCTAGTGCAAATCCGCGCCGCACAAATCCGCATCCAGACACCCAAAATGTCCCAGCGAGCGTATCACTGGCTAAGCGACAGTAAATTTCAAATGAAATTTCATATTCTAGTAATACTTCAAAATTTCTAGTCTGATTTGATTTGGTAAAATATTTCTCTGGCAACACCGGCTAACTAACCGAATGGCGTTGAACATATTAAAATACCAATCTCCTTCAGATTCAATAGAAATCAATAGGAAACTATATACAACATTAAAATAAAAAAAATCAACCTACCTAGGCCGTAACTCTAGGGTTTTTTTTTCTCCAAATAATCACTGGAACACTTCCACTCAGATTATGACTCTTGAAAGGTACAGACGGGTTGAACAGGACGATTATCAGCCTTATCGTTTCTTCCGAATTTGGTAAATTCAACCTGCAGGATGGTGTGGTGTGAAGTCCTTAAAATCCTCCGCAGAGTACAAATATGAATAAATATTCAAACTAAGCCCATAGGCACCACCAGTTTATTCAAAATTCGTCGAATTTGGTTCGAAAAAGAATTCCCAATGAAGGATGATTCGAAGATCACAAATTTTTCCAGAACCAATTACTAAACACACCTTCACCGTCAACAAGCAAAAATGAGTAACTTTCCTATTTAAAAAAAACTACCCCCTGTCAACCGACACAAGTCCTACGCTTGACCAATCAGGAGCTCGCATGTCCGTCTGAACTTTGCCTACTTGCCCCTAGATGTCGCTAACTCGACGACCCGTATCGAACTCGATACTCTCGATAGTAGAATATTACCTGTGCTGGAGTTCCCGAAACACTTGTAAGCACATTTTTCCTAAGAAAAGTCCAAGAATTATTCAATGCGAAAGAGGGAAAGTATAATTATTCTCAAAACATCCATGACCACTGTCACTATTTTCGAGATAATTACGCCCGATGCTTGGCAACATCGTACGTCGCCAGAGACCGAGGTCGAACCTTAAATGTCATAAGTCGTCGTGTCAATCCAATTGTGGTTATGACAGATGTAAATAGCTGAAAATATGGGATAATTCTAAACATTTGTACAAAATAAGGTGGATTGGTGGAGTCTGTACGAGGTAAGTAGAATTTTACAGTATGCTTCCAACATAAGGTGTTGCAACGAACACTCGAATGACCTAAGTCAAGCATCACCGATCACTGGGAAATAAATACAAGTAATGTTTTTCTTTCATTTGCAGGACTTGCCTTGAGAGCAGTGCCCCAGGAATCGACGACTGAACCAGAATCAATGAGCAGTCTCAGTACGGGTGAACTAGTGGAGTGAAACATGCATTTAATGATCTATACGTATTGTTCCACAACAGCTGATGTGAATTATCAATAAACTAAGCGTAGTCAGGTATTGATTCATCAACTTGAACCTACTCGATCTCCCCTAACGTTTAGATTTTTATTTCTAGTTTTTTTCACGAGACAACAGTGGACAGGATGGGTTGAATAACAAGCAGGCATTTCTACGAGATAACGTTCCACTTACGAAATTTTATACCTGACAGTGTTACAATGAGAATGAATACGAAATATTATACCAAGAATAAACAGTGTTACAATGAAAATGAATACGAAATATTATACCAAGAATAAACAGTGTTACAATGAAAATGAATACGAAATATTATACCAAGAATAAACAGTGTCACAATGAAAATGAATACGTCATATTATATCAAGAATAAACAGTGAAGTTCATAATAACAGGTTGGAACTGCGTAATGTAAAAAATGAACGTAACAGCAGACAATATCAATGAGCACGAGATATATTGAGGATATGCCTTCCATCGGAGGGGACGTAAAGGCGGCGGTCCCGAGTCCATGGATGTTGGGCTCTGGTTTGGAATAACAGAAGGTTCGGTATCTCCGGAACAATTTGTTCAGGCCAGTTTTTGGAATACCTCGTCCATGGATAGATGGCGAAATGACTTCGTGTTGTTTGGTCGGGGCTTGATACTATGAATTTTTTTTATTTTTGATTATCGGAAATCATCGACTTTATATTGATGATAGGCACTGCCTTGTACTGATGCGTGGCCAAATAGCCCGAAACCAGACTACAAGTGTGTCAGGCCTAATAATTGAATATCAATTCCTTCATTTGTATCACCAAAAGCAAGTTTATGATCTTTTGTGTAGAAACCTGCACTGTCCCCCTCGTATATAAATCAATGTGCTTCGTTGCATCAACCAGGGAAGTAGTTGTTTTCTGACCTACTGTGTAGGTTGGTGATTTTCAACTTTATTTGGAGATGTATTCCACCAATTGGCCTGTGTCCGAGATTGAAGAAATAAATAGTTTCTAATGAAATATTTGAACTTTGTGCAACAAACACTCAACTATCTCAGATTGTCGTGGAAATAAAATAGACCTAGTCGTTGATGAAGAGCTTCCAATCATGGTTCTTTGCTGATTCATCCAAAAATGTAATAAACTCATCAGAGACAAATTATCTATTAGTTGAAAACACGATTCTGTGTTTCCAACAGATGTAACAGAAGTAGCAATTCTTTCAAGCAGCATAAAACGTCCGGTGCGCTAACTTGTGGTTTTGTTTAGTCAAACATTCTCGACCTGAGGAATCGAAATGGGAGATTACATTCTTTGTTACCGACGATGTCATTGGCTGAACTATGGAGAAATAATTTTCACACGAAATATGCTTACACAAGGCCTCTACAGATATGTTTGACACTTCGACTGAAAATATCTGAAATATATATGCGTTTGGAAGATCCGATACTTTCAATTCGATATTCTAAATATTTCATTTTCTTATTTCAGTTCAATGCCACGAACTTCTTATTTCTCTTCCCTCCCACGCTTTCTATGTTACTGTGGCTATTGTTGAGTGAATATTTTGTCCTGAGTTACTTTCATGATGGAGCATTTTTGCATTATTCATGGTGTCAATAGTGCCGAATCTGATATACATCTCCACAATATAATATAGAAGTTGATACATATATTATTCTCTCTACTATTCTCAAGGTCAAAGGGAACCTTAAAACTCTCAATGAGGAAGTTAGTATAAGCACTGATAGAACACCGTTACAACGTGAACAACTGAAGGAAGTTTTGGCAGAGAAAGAGAAACGGACAAATAACGGTGAAAAAGGGCTGTATATAGAATATATATTAATGGAAACCCCACCATAGCAATAGAGGCTGATACTCAAAAACAAAAAAACTAGATAATGTTACTATTGCTCATGTGAATATCAGATCACTGAACAATTGTTTTGGGTCCTTCAAGGAAATTATTCTCGACAACGAAATCGATATAGTTGGTGTCACTGAAACTAGGCTGAATCCAGACTACCCTGATACTTTCATTTCTATCCCCAATTACAACATAATTCGAAGCGATCGAGATGGAAGAGGAGGTGGAGTGGCCTGTTATTTGAATTCCAGCTTTAAATTCAAAACTTATATGTCAACCATAACGGAAAATGGTCTAGAACATTTATGGTTGATCGTACACTGTGGCAGACAAAAAATTGGTCTTGGAATCATTTATCGTCCCCCACGATCACCTGTTAATAGTTGTATCACACAACTGAGTGAAGTGTTGGAGAGCCTGTATATGGAAGTGGATTTTGTTGTGTTTGTTGGTGACATAAATATAAATATGCTAAATGTGAACAATACAGATGTTAAGAAATTTGAAACATTATTGTCAAATTATAATTTATGTCAAATCGTTCAAGATCCCACCAGGATTACTGCAAATTCAGAATCACTGATTGATATAATCTGTAAAAGCAATAACATGAAGGCAGGAGGTTGTAATACTATCGATATGTTTGGGATAACCGATCATTCTTTAATTCTCTGCAGCTTGGAAATTGAGAGACAGCAGGTAGGTGACAATCCAATCTTTCTTAGAAATTTCAGTAATTTCGATATACACAGTTTTGCGTTAGATGCGAATAAAATACCATGGGGTGAAATTGTTTATTTACAAGACGTTAATGCCAAAGTCGACTTTATCAATAGTAATATTGTATCACTTTTTGATATTCACGCACCACTCCGTATGATAAACAAAACTCAAAAAAAAAAACATTTACCGTATATCACATACAATATCAAACTTATGATAAACTCGAAAAACAAGGCATATCGAAAATATCAGCGGTCAAAATTAAACAGAGACAGAGAATATTATGTTTCGCTACGCAACTATGTAAACGATGCATTGAAAAGAGAAAGGTCAGCTTATATGCAATTCGTGATAAATAAAAACAGACACAACTCAAAAGCTATTTGGCGTCACTTGTCCAACTGGGGCGCATGTACAAAATCTTCTCCACAAAATAATAAAATACCATCAGAATTACAAAAACCGGAGGAATTGAATGATTACTTTCTAAACGTGGCCGGAAATACCTCGATAAGCGACGATCTGCTAATGTTCTATAATAATAATCTACTGAATCCAAACTTCACTTTGACATTCTCGGATATAACTTCTGATGACATATGGAATGCAGTAAAAAGTCTCAAATCACAAGCCATGGGAATTGATAATATAAATTTAAGAATGATCTCAATTGTATTACCATTTTGCATAAGTAAAGTGAGACACATTTTCAACGAATCATTAAGTACGAATACATTCCCTGAAATCTGGAAAATCGCCAACGTACTTCCAATACCGAAAACATCTTCACCATCCATATAGAAATGTGCTGGTTTACACACCACGTATTGAAGACGTCTCGATGTTCTCCGTTTTTGTAAGAAAATAATGCGCTTATAGTGAAGTGTTTGGTACCAAACTGTTCGTCATAAAATATACTATGAAATGACGACAAGTACATAACAGAGTGAGCTGTGAATTTAAAGTTATTTAAATAAAAATAGTGCAATATACGTTAATTGCTGCTGGATCCAAATGAAATAGTTGTTGGCAAAAAACAGAGAGATATTCTAATAGTGTTTTTACTCCCCGCGGTGCCAGATGTTCAGAAGCTGACCTCGATATACGAGGGTGGATCAATTAATAGAACAATGGATCAAAAAGAAATTTCTCCCAAAGATGTCTACCTTCTTCTTCAGAAGATGAACGAAAATCTTAGCGATAGAATCGAAAAGATTGAGGGAAAAACACAGGAATTGATCCAAGGTACTCAGGCTAAAATAGGAACACTCGAAGAAAAAATTTATTCTCTGGAAGAAGAAAACAAAAATCTCAAAATAAGGATCAACGAGTGCGAAAAGAAAAAAAAAACAAACAACTTGGTGTTCTACGGCGTACCCGAAGATATTGAAGGAACGGTGGAAAAACAAGAAGATCTCCTGAAAACCACTATATTTTTAATCAATACTAATCTACAAGTCAGTGCCACTAAAAGCGATATCGATAATATCTTCAGGCTGGGTAGGAACACACAACACACAAGACCAATACTAGTCTCATTCATTTCAAATTTGAAAAAACGAGAAATATTGCGTAATTCTTCGAAATTGAAAGGTACTAAAATATACATTAGTGAAGATTTGAATAGAGAGGAGCTGCAAGAGAGGAAAGTGCTATTAGAAGGTTTGAGGCAAGCCAAAAGAAATAAAAATAAAGCATTCATAAAAGGAAACAAACTTATAATTGACGGAAAACAATTTACAGTAGAAGATATCGAAAGTAAAGAAAACGCTACAAGCGATTATTTTGAACCCCCCGAAAGGAAAGTCTCTAGTGCCCCCAATACCCCCTCGCCAAAGGAAATAGATCTTGAAGAAGCTGAAACGTTCACAGAGACAACAAACTATCTTTTAAAAGAACAAGAATTGAAAGAAAGAACAGAAACGAAAGAAAAAGATCCTCGAAAACTCCGGAAACTAACAACCACATCAGTAACAGATACTCCAAAGAAGAATATTAACCATCCCAGGCTCCTCAGAAACTCAAAAAAGTGATTTCTCGTTTTGGTCTATCTTCTGTAAGTAGACTGTACCAGATGATAGTTCATATTAATGCAGAATAATTGTTCAAGTATCATTACCCGGAAACTATTTATTGCCATAATTACCCCCAATAAGTTTTTGGCCTAATCCAACGCTTTGTATCCACACATTTGTATTTATTTTCCTAAATTTGATTATCTAACATATATTTCAACCAGAATTATTTTAATCTGTACCTATATCTTGCTTTATTATTATATTTCAATAGAGAATAGTGACATGGACAATTTTATCCTTGATTATAAAAATGAACCAGTCGATACCAAAGAAATTGATTCTCCTACTGATCTGAAAGTAATCGAAAATAAACATCTGAGTATACTACATCTCAATATTAGGAGTATCAATAAGAACTATGATGAATTTTGCCTTTTTCTTAGTCAGTTTCAGATCAGCTTTTATCTAATCATACTCACAGAAACATTTCAAGTGTATGATTTGGAAATGTTCAGACTTATGGATTATGATGTCATATACAGTGGTGGAAAACACAATAGGAATGATGGAATAATTATATATATAAAAAAAAGTCTCAAGTTTTCTCACGACATCATAAACCTTAATGAAATAAAAATAATCGAGATTTATGTCACAATATCTGGAGAGACCTATCCTGTCACAGCTATTTATAGACTCCCAAGTACATGCCCGAAAAAATTCAATCAAGAACTCAATGATTACTTATTAAAATTCAATCAATATAAATTTCATTTTATAACTGGTGACATGAATATTGATCTTCTAAATGACTCCGAAATCACAGAAGATTATAAAAATATACTCAATTCATTTGGATACACTTCATATATTAATAAATACACGAGACCGGAAAGTCAAACTTGTATTGACCACTTCTTTGTCAAGCATAATCTCCAAAAAAACGAAGATATCGAGTCTTATATAATAAAATATGAAATAACGGATCACCTCCCGATTGCTATCAGGATGACATTAAACGAAACCTCTAATGTAGCTACCCAAGAAAACCAATTTTATAAATACTATACAAACTACATAAGCCTTCGTAGTGACTTGAAAAATGAATACTGGGGTAATGTATATGATGAAAATAACTTAGATACGATGACTGAAAATTTTATTAACAAACTGAAATATTACATTGACAAAAATACAAAAAGAATTAAAATCTCCAACAAAATGCAGTTCCCTAAAAAACCCTGGATCACTCGGGGTTCACTTATATCTATAAAAAGAAAAAATGATTTATATAAACAAGTAAGCAATGATAGGAATAATCAATATTTATTGGCAACATATAAGAATTATAAAAACAAATTAAATAAATTGATCGATAAATCTCGGAAAGAATATGCTAGAAACTACATTGAAAAATCTAAGCATAGTTCCTCGAACCTCTGGAAGTGTGTTAACTCCATTTGCAATAAACAAAAACCTGAAACAAAAATTGAAAAGATTATAGTAGGTCAAAATGAAATAACAAATAAAGGAAGAATATGTAATAACTTCAATGAATACTACAGCGACCTAGGTAAAAATTATGCGGAAATAATAGAAGATCCAGAAGACTATACAGAGCATGTTAAAACATTGGAACATAGTATTTATACATTTCCAACCAACTCATCAGAAGTGGTGTCGGTCATCAATGAACTAAAAAACTAAAAATCTCCCGGTCATGATGGTATCCGAGCAGAAGCATTAAAAGAAATATCTCAAGAAATTAAACCACCTCTCGTCTTTATAATAAATAAATTGATCGAATCAGGATATTTCCCAACAGTGCTGAAAATGGGTATAATCAAACCACTTTACAAAAAAGGATCGAAATTTGAAACTATAAGTTATAGACCAATTACGTTGATTTCGAACATAGCCAAAATCGTAGAAAAAATAATCAAAAGGCGAATAACCAACTTCTTCAAAAGATACGCGGTATTATCTGACAGACAGTTCGGATTTAGGGAGGAGAGGTCGACTGAGGATGCATTACACGCTTTTGCATCGCAAATATATGAAGCACTAGATAAAAAAATACCAACACTATGCATCTTCATCGACCTTTCTAAAGCATTCGATACTGTTTGTCATGATAAATTACTGAAGAAGCTTAAAGCATGCGGAATAAGGGGTAACACATATAATCTGTTGAAAAGTTACCTATCTGACCGAAAACAACAGGTAAGCATAGATGGTGTCGTCAGCGAAACTCGAATTATAACATACGGGGTACCACAGGGAACAGTGCTGGGTCCTCTTCTCTTCACCATCTATTTAAATGACTTATTGACACTCAAAAGTGAAGGAACAATTATTAGTTTCGCAGATGATACTGCTATACTGTATAAAGCCGAAAAGTGGCATGAATTAAAAACCAAAGCTGAAAAAAATTTGAATATAATAAAGAAATGGTTTCAATATAATAAACTCACTATGAACATAGAGAAAACTAAATACTTACCCTTTGTCTCGTATGCAAACAGCCTACCAAATTTAGGACCCCTGAAAATTGATGAAGTATCCGAGATTCCCGAAGTTGAGTCCATAAAATACCTTGGAATAGTAGTAGATAGGCACTTCCGCTGGGACCTACAGATAAAACATAACGTAAGTAAAATAAGGGGACTTCTATCAAGATTCAGGTATCTGAAGAAATTCTTGGACATCACTCACCTAAAAACAGTGTACTACTCCTTAGTCCAATCAATCCTTTCTTACGGTATTATGAGTTGGGGCGGAGTTAGTGACATACACTTAGAAAATCTCAATGTAGTACAGAGGTGGATACTGAAAATCATTTTGGGAAAACCTAAAGACTATTCCACCGATAGGTTGTTTGATGAAGCCAATGTATGTGACATTAGACAGCTTTATTGTCAAAAAATTTTAAATAACGTTTTCAAGAAAAAAATAGTTGTCTGCCCACCCTCCCACAACTATGAGACAAGGCAAAAAGGAAACACATATTGTCCTATATTATGTAGTAAAACTATAGGCCAACGTAGTTGTGCTTACCTCGGAAGCAAACTCTTCAATATGCTACCTATGAATATAAAAACATGTGAAACATTCACCAGATTCAAAATGAAATCAAAAAACTGGATTTTAGAAAAAAAATTCAAATTTTTTCATAACATCACGAGGGGTAAACCACTTGCGGAAATGTGTACACAAGAATTCCATTTTCCCGGGAATTCCAAGGAATTCCAAGGAATTCCAAGGAATTCCAAGGAATTCCACGGAATTCCACGGAATTCCACGGAACTCCACGGAATTCCATGGAATTCCACGGAATTCCATGGAATTCCATATCGGTGAGATATTTCACTTTTTCGTTAATATGATGTCAACAATGGCTTCAACCCAAAAAAATAGTGATTTCGGAAAATTATACATTTATTATATATTCTGAATACGACGAAATACACACATTTCTGATATATTTATATATTGCACATAATAAAAACATCACTTTCTGGGTAATGAAACTGAATCAACTTCAAATACTGAAACGAACCCGGACAGCAAAAACCTTGAAGGGATAACCCTATTCGAATACAAAATTTAATCCAAATCGTTAGAGCCGAGTTACAGCCGTCATCGAGATAATACCAATTTTGAGTAGAATCGGATCATTATCACAAAACTAGTCCGCCATCTTGAAGCCGCTATTATTAAAATATGAAATTTTGATAAAATTCTCACCTAGTTAACTGACGTGTACTAAACCACCGTATAGAAATGAATACAAGTGAATTCACTCGCCGCCATAGGGTTCAGATCCCCATCTCTTTCTTCACGCCGAGCCGATGTATGTGAGGCGTGAGAGCAAGTAAGCAAAGAATAGCTCTAATCTACACTCTCCTACCGCACCACAAGCCCAGCAAAAAATAAAATTTCGACCGATATTTCGACCCGATACATCAAAGACCCCGAACAGGAGTGAATATAAATGTGTTACTTGCATACGCTGACTAAACTTTTCAATTCAACCCTCAAAATTGAACCGTCGAAGGTATAACAAAATTAATTTTCAGTACTCATTTTTGAGAGACAGGGTGTGAGTAAGGGTTTCCTCAGAAGTACTATGTCAAATTTAAAGAGTGTAATTCTGAGTAATCTGGACTTCTACTTATCACAGAGAAGGGCGCCAGAAGCAGCAGTTAATCATAATAATCTAAGTGATATTTATAATTAATTAAAATACCATATAATTGTCAACTACTTCACATTTATAGGGTTGCAACTATAAGGTGAGCAATAAAAATCAAATAAAAAAATTAATCCTTTAATGGATATCTGATTATAATTTCAGTAACTTCAGTACCTGGATAGGCACAATAATGGTACAAAAGAGGGCTTCAAATCGACTGTTAGTGTAGTAACTCCTGGTATTCCTGCTACTGGGCTCCTGGTCCTGGCTAGGAAGGTGAGGCTCCCTTGTTACGATGGCAGGGGTAAGGTGAGTCTTCCTTGTCTCTTTGGACTCCAATTCCAGATCCCAGGTATTGAGCGTGAAAGGAAATTGAACAAATGAGCAAGAGTTGCGATAAAAAAATTCAAGGACCTTGTTCTTGGGTGTACCGAAAAAGTACAGATGCCTTTTATCCAGATATTGAATATAAATTTACAGAGTGGAGAGTTTTATAAACTCTTAATACATGTGTTCATGAAGTACAAATATGAACAAATATAGGAATATAATACCCGTAGTTAGAAACAAGTAATTCTACAACAGCGGATACCAAAGCTCTGATGATTTTTAAACAAAAATATATTGAATAGAAACTCTTCCTCATAAATCTACTGAAGGTAGATACTAATCGCCCAGCGATCAGAAGAACTCAGACATGAGAAGGCTTCCCAAGAATTCAGCGTTTTCACAAAAAAATGAGGAATATCTGTCTTATAGGGACAATTTTCAAATTTGGAAGAACCACAAATTCCTAACTTAGGATTAGAATATTCCAACTGACAGATAATTTTATTCTAAAGAGACACAGAATACAGAATGATATCAATACCAGGAACAACCCTGAGATGAGATAAGTAGAATATTCTCAGATAAAATGGAACACTAAAAAATAGCGAAATAGAATTTCCACTCACCTTATCCTTCAGGCCGATGGAAAGCTGCAGACAGTTCTACAGAGACAGATTATCCTGTTTAGATTGTTCCTGGGACCAACTTCTGAATCCTCCTGGCAGATGAGCATGAAAACCTGAAAATATATGAAAACGCAGAATCCAAGGAACAAAAAGGAAAAATGGTGTGGAATGAAGGAACCTCTTCGGGGAAGAAAAACTTCCGATTATTAGATTCACCCATGGCCTGTAACCTTAAAACTCACAATTTCTCAAAATTTGACAAAAATATACCATTTCACTGACCAGTAAAGAAACACTATAATAACATCCGTGTATAACTGATAATGGGAAGATGATTCAATTAATTTAAATAAGATAAATGATACAGTCTGAAATTCTTTCTTGATCGCTCAGCGCTTGCAAACACTCTCTTCGAGAGATCGAAAAAAAACAGACAATTCAGTTCGTTCCTCTCGAGTTCGAGGTTCCATGGTACATACAATTTATCACAGTAGAACTCCACTCGCGATCCGAAATGTGAGGCCCGAATCTACAGCGAATGCGGACTGAAGAAAAAAATCTTAGGACTAATTTGTGACAGTAGAACTATACTTACGGTTAGAAAAGGAGTGTAGTACTGAATGATAACACAATAATCGCACTGATCAATAACAATGTAACAAAAAAATTTATTTTCGTTACAAGGGCTGCTAGAAGATTTTATGCAGATTCGTGTTCATCACGCAAAATTATCTCAAAAGTTATCCACGAGGTTACTCAAGCAGGTACTGCAGAAACTATCACATTTCAAGGACCAGGTGTAAGCACAGCAAACAGCGAGGTAAACAGCAAACTGAACAGCACATTTTTTGTCAAGTAGGTAATCGTTGAGGTAATCGCCAAATGAGAGAATGGTTTGCCCTAGGAGCTTTTTGTACCGGCCCAGTGGAGAGCCTGCTAGCTGAGTCTGGAGAACAACCCCTTGATGTTGGTAGAGACTATCTTTCCTTAAGTTATGCTGCAAGAGTAGCCTCTTCCAAGAATCATCCTTCCTATCGATATACTTTCTCAGATCGTTTTCAACATATCTTCGAACAGAAACAAAATTACCCCTTACCGTTTTACGCAAAAATTGACAAAGTTCCCGACAAATAATAAAGACTTTCCAAATATTCTCTCTCTTGAGTTGAAAATTTCTCCTCCCTAGACATTACCAATTACTCCTTGTGATACTTATCTCCTCGACTTCCCCAAATACCATACCCCTTCAAATTCCATTAAGAAATTCCTTTGCCGAACTGGTCTCCAAATATCAGCACTTCAAGCATATATACACCGATTCATTCAAAACAGCTGAAGGAGTAGGAGCTGCTGTGATAACAGATACCACCACTTACACTTATCAACTGCCATCGTTCTCCAGTATCTTCACAGGAGAAGTATTTGCTATACTCGAGCATTACAATACTGCCGTAGATCAGTAGGTGATCATGTTTTTTTTTAATGAAAAAACGGAGAATGGTTTGACTTCAATAGATTATAATAGGTTGATTTACCTTTCGTAAATACTGGAAAATAAGTTGTCGATTTCATTTGAAAGAACACTTGACGGTTTCCTTAAAACCTTCGGAGGAATCTACAAGTCAGGCCAGTTCTGTCAGACTTGAGAGTCGAGTAAGAGATCATTCGGCTTCGCTATCGGGGTAGTTCTATACGGGCTACCAGAACAGTTGCAATCAATTGGTCAGTTGAAGCTTGGAGAGTTTTGCACTACTTCGTTGTACAATAAATAAATATGTTACTGGTCAAAACCGCGCCCGAATGAAAAACTATATTGAACCGAGCGAGGGAACGAGACTGTCGGTTTCTTCGAGGGAGTCTCTTACTGTTCACGAGGAACAGTAGAGAGTAAAGATTATCTAACTCGTAATATTACGAGGAACTCTGTGACGAAATCGCTTTTCATTACAAAGATATTGCTTACAAAATAGCATTTAATTGAATTGAATGAATACATGAATTCCAAAGAATTCCATAGAATTCCACGGGATTCCGCGGAATTCCAAAGAATTCCACGGAATTCCACGGAATTCCATGGGAATTCCACAAGTCTGTACACAAGAATTCCACAGTGGTTTACCCCTCGTAACATCATTAATAACGGAGTATAAATCAATTTAATCGACTGGTTCCCCAAGTAAAGAATTCAAAATTAATATTTTAAAAACTTTAAAAATTTTAATAAATAGACTTGACTTTCTTTCTCATGTTGAGATTGAATATTATTTGTGATTTTACCCAAAGCTAGATGTAAGAGTTTTTACTAACATACTATTTTATATATATTTTTTTAAATTACTAATCAGTCACAAACCCCATTCGTCATACCACGCACAAGCTGAAATGAATCAGTTTCTGTGGTTCCTACCTGTTTATTCACACCCCCCTTTTGTACACATGTATCTTTCTGAGAAAGAAATTTTATGCTTTTGAATAAACATTATTATTATTATTATTATTATTATCCACATTCAACGAATTGCGTCCTATATGTATTCTACCTACATTTTCGAAGCTTTTTGAAAAAATAATTCCTTCACAAATGAAACGATATATAGATAGACATTCCATTTTACCAAAAGTACAGTCTGGTTTTCGCCAGAAACACGGAACGCAAACAGCTCTCCTGAACAAAATGGTTAAGGCTTTCGCGGTCGAGGTTATTAGTATAACTACTTCTCTTCGGGCTTGAAGGCCGTCGTTCTTTGGAATTGGAAGAAATTCCAAAGAACGACGGCCTTCAAGTCCGAAGAGAAGTAGTTATAGCTCTCCTGAAGGTTATGAAGGACATAATTTTGGCACATGATAAATCTGTACCATCAGCCTTAATTCTTCTGGATCAAAGTAAAGCCTTCGATCTAGTCAACTTTAATTTACTTCTGGCCAAATTGAAATTCATCGGCTTTCAGGAATCTGCGTTGGGGCTCATAACTAGTTACATTCGTGGCCGCTCTCAAAGAGTAGTATTCAATAACAACTTATCACACTCAACATTGAGAGAAACTAAGTCAGGAGTACCTCAGGGTAGCATATTGGGGCCCCTACTTTTCACAACATTCATTTTTGACTTTCCTTCTGTCCTCAAATTCTGCCAAGTGCATCTTTATGCAGATGCAGATGCAACTCTATGCGGCCTGTGATCTTTCAAACATGAATCACTGCATTGAAAATATAAATAGAGATCTTCAGTTAACTAATCTTTACTCGATGAATCACGGATTACGAATAAACCCCAACAAAACTGTGGCACTTTGCCTAGGGGCTCAAAGGCACACTTCTTTTATTATGAATAACTTCTCCGTCAGTTTGAATGGCATGGATATTCAATGGGTTAAATCATCAAAACACTTGGGGTTAATAATTGATGGAGACATTTCTTTTCATGAACATGTGCAAAATGTATTCAAAATCTCATTTTTGAAACTCAAATCCCTATATAAATTGAAACACCAGTTATCAACACAGATGAAACTAAAACTGGTCAAAACTCTGATTTACCCTCACATTGAATATTGTGCAATGGTATATTACAATTTCCTGCCTCAATACAATCAAGCGAAGCTTCAACGTATTCAGAACGCTTGCATGCGCTTTGTTTGTTGCATACCTTGCCAAAATCACGTAACCCCTTATTTACTGCGAATGGAAGAACTGAACATCAAGTGTAGAGTCCATTATTTAATAACCTCATTCGTCTTCAAAATCTTCAATTCCAAAATTCCTGGATACTTGTCTGAACTGATAACACGACGTTCTGATTTACGCGAAGTTAATGTTAGATCCAATCACTTCAATATACCGCAGTATGCTACATCAAAGTTCAAAGGTTCGTTTTCATACTTGGCACCTTTTTGTTTGAACTCAGTATTACAGTATCTTCATTACTCTCAATATAAGTTCAACAGGGAACTCAAAGTTAAGCTGTTGTCTTAAATGATTGAGTAACATAATCTGTTTATATTTGAAAGACAATTTTGTATTTTTATTTAAATATTTTTGTATTTTCATCCAAGTATTTTCAATGAAACTATATCTAGGTTGAGGACACACATCATATTTGAGGAGGGGTGGAAGACACTCATAGACTAACCCCTTCCTTTTGTGAATTTTTTTCCACAATAAACGATATTATTATTATTATATAAATGATTATTCAGTGTTAGAGAATATAGTATAATCTTTTCAAAACATTTTGGAATTAAAAGACAGTTTCGAGCCAAAATTGATCTCAATCAATAATAAATTCTATTTGATATTGTTCATGGATGTTCTGAACTCATAGTATGACAATAAACAAGCGCTGATTTGAGAAATAAGTAACAAGAATTGAAAATTATCGGACCACATAACCTACAATCCTTACAATCCTAAGCTCCCGTCGAACGTGCAGGAAATGTGACGTAATACGTTACCAGATTCATGAAATGCGCCTCTGTCGGCAATCCTTCGAAGTGTGAGATATCCAGCATTTGGCCTCACGACTTTCCAGGTATAAGTCAATGCACCAGTATTTTCAAGGATCTCGAATTATTTTATCAATGATGAAATTCTTAAGGTTGAGAATACCCGTTGAGAAGTGGAGCCGCGAACAATCCCTGGTTCCTAAGGGTTTCCACTCCTTATGGCTGTCCGTTTATGCTAGTATCACTTCAACCGATATATTTCACGAAAACTCGTAATACCACTTTCATATTTAGATCATCAGAAGATGAGATCAACTGGCTACTCTGTCGAATATCAAAATATAATAAACAAAGATCTCGGACTATAATCGCATGTGGGAAATACATAGAGTTCCAAGGGTCATTGAAGAGATTTTCACAACTATGATGAAGAATACCTGGTGATTGAGATCAATACTTTTTGTGTAAACATTAGACTATCAATTGAAGGCGAGTAAAACCCCACGCTAGTATTATATTTTACTTTCTGCATGATGTCCTTCTAATTTGGTTCGCTGTTGCGAATAAAAGAAGAAAAAGTTGAAGGCTAGACTGCTTTTACGCAGTTTTACAGCGATTATTTTCTTCACTTGTCAAAATGTGACGTTTTTGTCATTTCAACCAATAGTAGCGGGTTATTCTATGATTATTCTAGCCAATCATTGGGTATTATACTGATAAAACTGCCTGGTCCTTCCGATGAAACGTTGTTCACCTTTGAACTGTCAAAACTATACGGTTTACCGCGTCGATTCTATTGAACTGGCTCATATTTATATAAATTATCATGAATGAAGAGTTACCTTATTATTGATAGTCATTCACTTTTCACTTTTTCAGCATAATAATAACATAACACATTTCAATGAACACTCAAAGACGTGAATAGCTCATAACCCCAACTTTATGACAGATATAGCGAACGACCGATTCAAATATTTAAGGTTTCCTTAACTCAAATGAAGATGGCGTACAATTAGTTTTAATTTAATACAATTCATTTTTTGTTGTATGAGAAGAAACCGTTGTATGAAGATTTTGATACAACGACATAATGAACGATTTTATGTTTCTTCTGGCGCGATTTTCATTTCATAAGAAATTTTCAATTAGCAACCTTGTACAATGAGAGGTGTGACGCCATCTCTTGGTATCGTCGGCAAGCATTATCATATTCACTGCGTAAGCATCATATCTATTCTGGATCATAAAGGGCATACATCGTTGTTTCACATTTCAAATTTGTAAAATTTTCACCTATTCTCCTTTCCTTTTTATGGAAATGAAATACTGATCAATTAAATTGTTCTTCCTTCTATTTGTTCAAAAAATAATCTCTCCAAATACAACTCGATCTTCAAATTTAATAAGATAAATTTTCATTTTCGAAACACTCAAACTTTTTTAATAAAGGGGCAAAAGCATTCAAACAAACCGAATTAGATGAAATCACTCGTCCTACGGACTCGTGATTTTATTAATCGGTTTGTTTTCATACTTTTGCCAAATAAAAAAGTTTTTGTGGAAAATGAAAATTTACCGATTAAATTTGAAGGACTCATGGTATTACCTTTGACAATTCAATTCATGTATAAAATATCCCATAAGCCGCCGTGATTTTGTCATTATGACAGCGAAAAAACTTTGCCCTAAGTTTTTCAGCGACAAAACGGAACCTAACTCTTGAGAGCATGGCAACCAGAATTGTAAACAAATCTTTGACGGCGTCTTTGTCAATTTTTCACTTACGTTGTCAAAAAGTATATCTGATCTGTGAAAATGAAATATAAGAATTTTGTTTTTTACAATTGTACTTTTTCGTTGAATTGAATAAACTAAATTGTATTCATTGAATTGTCGTACCGGATTACACTCGAGCTTTTTTTTTGTCGAAGAAAACTTGACATTCATGATTCAAGTTCAGTTGCCTTTTTCAGAGGCAGTTTTTTCCGTTGAGTTGCCAGGCAACAAAATTCTCACATAAATGTTCATTTCATTTCATTTATTGCTTAAAAAAACATACATGTTTATAGCAAGGGTTTGGTTTGCAATACAATTATTAATCAATACAAAGTAAGTTGTGTCCTCAGAATACAGAGAAATGCTTGGTGATTATGAGTAATTAGGTAGAATATACACATAAACATATATACATAAATATATACACATATATATGCACACACATATAATGGGCAATTCGCATAAAGTTATTCATTGAAAATGAAAGACCTCAGTTTCAAAATATTCCAAATATATCCAGATATTATTTTTGCTTTGGCAAATGACAGATTATCGAGAACAGAAATGAAAGATTTTAGATCGACTAAATAGTCAACTTCTGGTCTTATTACAGTGTATATTGGGCATTGTCAATGTCAAGTTTACTTCGACAAAAAAAGCTCTCGTGTAATTATTAGTGATTGAATGCACTAGACCTTTTAACTGAGATTTTGGCTCATTTTCCAGGTACTATCTCGGGTACTATATTGTTCCTGTGTTCAATTTTGTTGATTTCTGAGTTTACAAGTTTTCTGGAAATGATCTCAACATATATCCCTCCTTCACGAAGTTCAATCGATCAAAATGCGTGCATTTCCATGATATTCAAAACTCTGCTTTCAAGCGAACGCTTTCGTGTATAATAATTCAAGATGACCCTTGACCTGCTGTCTCGAAATTTCATCAAATTACCATACACTCAAGTCATTTACTATGCAAAAAATTCAAAAATTATGGAAGTACAGCACACATTTCAACCGATTCTGATAAATCGAAAATGAGCCTGAATAAAACAATTGTGACGAGCTGATTATTACTTTCGATAAACGGATTCCTCTCAGTTCTTTCTTTGGTATCCATTGTGATTACTGACTTTTTTCTACCTGCCACGTATAGCCTATAAATCTATATAAACGAATTATCCTTCCAACAGATATAAGAGCCCACGACTCCTCAATTAGTGCAATAATTCACCCTAGTAGTCATTACTTCCCAATTCGGAGAACTTCCACAGAACATTCATCAAGACGAAAAAGGAAGATAATTCGAAACCCCAATTTCATCCTTTCCTGAAGTCGAAAGACAAAACGCAGACGTTCATTCAATATTTGATTATATCCTGGATTTTTCTTCGCAAAATCGGTGACAAAATTGAATGAAAAATTCAATCGAGGCTTCATTGTGCTCTGATGGAAACACCCGATTACACACATTCAAAACTGTTTGAAAAATGGAGGGTTGCGTTTGGAAAAGGTCGTAGTTTGATGGCAGATATAAAATAGAGGCAGTTGGATGAGCAATAGCTCCCATAAAAATGATTATTCATATTGCCTTTGTCTCTCAGCGATATGGTAGGTAGCATTATTTGAGTATATATGTTTCTGATTATTCTTACTCCAGATGTATTAGTTGTATGAGTGAGTAAGAATAGGGTGAGGAGTATCTTCACCGCTCTTAATACGCAGTCTGGTTGTATATAGGGTACATACTGCTTTCCCATTCTGAATTGAAATAAATATCTGTCATGAAAGTTGTATGACTACTTTACAGACATAATAGTTTTACCGATTCATGCTTTTTCCATAACGTAATCCACAGTAGATATTGAATGATGTTACATTATTACATCACAATCTTCAATTCAACTTTCAATTTACTACTTATCCAATCCAACTTAGCATGTGAATTCATCTTACATCCGGTTGCGCATTAGACTTCGTGTTGGTTTTAATTGGCTGCTTGATCCGTACAGGGCAATATTTCATAAATTTCTGCCACGATGAAATGGATAACCTGTATGTTATTAGGTTTGTTCAGGTGGAATCTTGAATTTCACTTTTGAAGCTGAAGTTTGGTATATTTTATGGAATCTCACCAGCTTCCTGGCCTACATGGGGAAATAGCTCTCCATGTTCTGAAAATGTTAGTTTAGTTAGCTGTCTTTCTTTTCTAAATACGTGGCCAGAACTATCTTTGAAATTGAGTCAGAAATTACTAGAATAGGTTATGTGATGTGTGTCTAGGTTGAACACTCTTTCTGATGATACAGCTCCAGTGATCCCAGAATTTGAAGAAGATCGTGAAGTGGCCTAGTGTATGCCAGATGGATTGTTTCCAGCCACCAGATCACTACCACAATCGCCAATTATTACGCAAAGCATATAAAATCCAATCTAAAACGGTAATACGATATGAAGTTATCCGGTAATTTTCAGGTCATCCAATTTTCCTATGGCTAGTGGAAATTTCCATATTCACGTTCGGTAAACCTACATGAAATTGATTGGCAGTCGCAGAAGCTTCAATATTCTTCTATCGCATGCTGTTTTTGATATTCGAAGGGATTTTGTCAAACGAAGTTTCATTTCGGTTTTGTTTTCTTTTTCGTCTGCCTCGATTTCCATAACGCATTAACAGAAATGGATCGGAATCTCCTCGCCAACGGCAAGGTGGGAATAAACATTGCTATTCAATTCTGGAACGTAAGGATTGTGAATCGCCTCTTTCTGAAGGCAATAGATCGTAAATTCGAACATTCGCTTCCTGGAGATATTGAAACATTCTCTGTCATTCTGTTGATTTTTCATTTTCAGAATCTTGAAATTAGCCTCATTGTGATCGATTGTGATTCAGCCTTCTTTCGAAATGGGTAATGAGGAGATTTTCATGCATAAATTAGGTATAAGTAGTTATTTTTTTCGATGGAAGAAGTTAAATCACAAAACTTCATAAACACTTTCTGTTGATAGGTACGTTAATATCGTAGACTTTTGATTCATCCACAAAAATAAAAACAAATCTAAAATAGCTACTCCCCTGTCTTTATGTCATGACGGGCACTGATTCACATATCAATACTTGCTAAATTATTATACCAAGCATAGGAAACTTAAATATGTGGAATTTCTTCTGCGAAGAACTCCGCACTAACACCTGTTGGATGTCATCCAAGGCCCTTCGTGGTATTAGCCAGGAAAGTAGTTGTTTTATAATAGGTATCAGTCCGTCAACCTACAGTGTAGGTGAGTTGAGGCTGGCCAGAACAAATTGCTCATTTCGAATATTTGATTTCAAGTCAGTCTTCAAGCATACCCATGAATAGTTGCGATATTCGTATTTCCTTGTAACTAGAAATCGGGCCATGCGGATATGCTCTTGGTTAGTACCCACTCTATGGGCAGATGGCGCAGCAACAGTTATTTTGCTAGTTGTTTGTATCAGCCTAGGTCTAGGGAAGGTACTATGTTCGAATATGATTTTTAATTATGGGAAGCCATCGGCTTATGTTGATGGCACTGCCTTGCACTGACGAGAGGCCGAAACCGGTCTGCAAGTGTGTTCCGTATCAATAATTGAGAATCAATTCTGGCAGTTGTATCGCCAAGAGCATATGTGGAATTTCTTCTGTGAAGATTCCCGCACTAACACCTGTCGGTGTTAGTGTTTGTAACACTGGGTATTAGCCAGGGAAGTAATTGTTTTCTGATAGGTGTTAGTTCGTCAACCTACAGTGTAGGTGAGTTGAGGCTGGCCTGAACAAATTGTTCATTTCGAATATCAGATAGCATTCGAATGAAAATCTGCACAATAAAGCCTTAATTATTGTGTAGATCATTTCTATATAAGGTATTTATTAGATTCGAGTTTCATATGCTGAGTATATAAATCAAGAAGAATGATTTCTGTATGACTCACTGCCTTTGAGCTATGGTTGAGTTGAAGAACATCAACTGCTAGCACTACCCTTTTCCTTCTGAACAAAGTCAATTCATTTTTTATAATAATTTTTGTCTAAACCCCTACTATTTTATATGCCCATAATACTTTTCACAATGAGATCTATGATGATACAGATTTTTCATAGCCATACAGATTTTGAATTAGTACGATATCTAATTCAGTGGCGGTAGGCTACATTGAAAAAAGGGTTCAGAATGAAATCAGCATTCCAATAGAATATAGAACTCTATTGAGACCAGCAATGATGAAATAAATGTAAATATTTATCACACTACCAGATCTGTGGGACCTGTAGGTAACTTTTCGAATACAACAGATATAATCTTGATATTGCAATTATCAATTATGTTCGATAAAAACATAAATGAAATATGCATAGTCATACATGGGGTGATACTGTCAATTGGAATTTTTTTCAAATAGGAGTAACTATACTGTGATTGTGTTCAATACGAATCTAAATATAATCCTCATTATCTATCGGAAGTAGAGAAAATAGAGTATGCAACTCTCATGTAATGGTTATTGATACTTGATCGTTGCATAATATACTATTATATAGGCAGCAAAGGGAATGTTTTTGACGAACTCTTCTTTCCGATTCGAGCGTCTATGATGATATACACGTACCTATCAACAGAGTGTTTGTGAGAATTTTTTTTTCAGAAGCTTCATATCTACTTTTTGTCCTTTTGAAAAAAACACAGCCTCAAAATGATATCGCAAATTTCTCTTTTGGATGCAATCATCACTTCTCAAATATCTGTCTTAGTCAAATCTAATCACTTTTAAATGTCAAAAACATCTGAAAATGAGTAACATTGCTCATTCGGAATAATCATCGTGAACAAACGTTGTTATTCGAATTAAAACTCATGTGAATACACCCAGTATATTCTACTTTTACGCAAGTAAAAAATAACAAAAAATCACAGAATATGGTTGGCAACTCAATACCCAGTGTTCCCAGAAAATTTATGGGGATAAACGTTCTAATTTTTTTTTCTACAATCTTACTTCGATAATACACTTATGTTACATAATTAGGTCCATCATAGACGGAATGAAAATCTGTATCGTAATAAAAATGTCTACAGTAATGAGTTCATTACGACGACAGATGTTCAATCATTTGTGAATCCAATTCAGTGACTGAAGGCGATATTGAAAATTGGGATCATCAGATTAGTGGGACCCACAATATGAATATAATATTCATAGTTCTTCATTATTTATCGGGTGTAGAGAAAAAAGCGCATGCTTCTCCCATGAAATGGTTATTAATACACTCGTATTCCGGTTAATGATCGTATGTTAATAACCATCATTACATGATCTATTCATAATATATTATTATTCATCATATCTTATATATTATTCAATTCCGAACGATTCTAGAGTACATGGAAAGCACTGGTGTAATAGGGCTATGCTCACCCTCCAAAACGTACAGACAGAGAGACCACGGTGATGGACCCACCCAGTTTTTCATCATTAAGTCTCGTATTTATCAATAAGTTTCGATCCCATGTGGCACTGTAGAAGAATCTGACAGAAAATGCATGCCATTTCTGCCAAAATTTGATTTCAAATTCAGTATTTGTTTCAGATCATTCTGATTCTATTGACTCCTATTTTCAGAAGAGCGTGTGACTGTGGTGCAAGGTATCATCTGACAGATGCTGTTACATCTGACAGAGGAAGACAGACACATCAGTCGTGCTGCTTATGTTAACTCATCGTCATGAAGGACGAGATAATTGTCAAGTTGTAGATTGGATCATATTGTCGGGGGAACTAGCCCATTTCGGATTCTCTACGACCTTCTCAGATCTATTGTTATTGCTCTTTGGTTATAAGAGCTCATTTTCCATCTTGCTCTTCTTGCCGAGGCTCTATAGCCTTGACACTGACCTCTTCATATAGCTAGTACCTTCTAGTTCTTTATCACTCAGCTCAGCTTCGCTACCGCTTCACATTCACAGAGCATACAGAGTTTCTTTCCCAACTTGCTAAATCCAGCATTGAGTTTCTCCTGCAGTACCTATAATGCTCATGTGTTTTTTATGCTAGCTATGCCTAATCCGTAGACTCATCACTTAATGATGATGACGATATATTGGTGATATATTCCCCTCGGACAATAGACTCTCCTCACATATCAATGCTTTCATTTCAAATTTATCACGAATCTTGTGCACTGATATCGTTCCCATTTTCTCCATGCATCAGATGCCTCCGAAACTGAATTTGAGATGACATTTTTAGTAACATTCACAATTTTGCCTCATAAAAAATCCACGAAGGGCGACCCAATCACATCGACTACGCTGCTGACAACATGGATATCAACAATATAACGAAAGATGAAACGAATCTACCAAATTTGTCAAGTACAAGTCAAGAACACTTCGATTATCACTCTCTTCACTTTTCTTGTGCATTTTGTTATTTCGTTACGCCGATAGTCATTACAAAAACATTTGAATTATCATTGGTTTCCAGTTATGAATTATATTGAAAAATTATACGTGACCTCCAATACCAAGTTGCCATTCTCGAGCAAAAAAAAATAGATCGCATTACCACAAATTCTCGTTGAACATGAAGGTATATTATTGTATCACCATATTTCAGCTTTCTTGCTACTATTTCATTATCACTACTCGAACTTTCCATTGCAGAAATTCATAATGAATTGGTCGAATTCAACGATTCATAAGTCCAAGAGACGGAATAGAGGTCGATATTCACCCACCTGTTTGCCGGATGAAACATACTTTTTATAGGGTTTCACAAATGGACGATTACGCCTATCAAAATGTGGTCCACACTATATACAGTGAGATTCAATAATTTCCACCATATGGAAAATTTCTTTATTATAGATTTGTCAGAAACTTATATTCTTCATGAAAATCGGTGTTTTGCAGAATACTTGCATATGAGTTGTCAAAATTTCAAATTTCAGAACATTGTGCAAGAGAGAATGAAAAATGGAAATTTTTTCAGGTGTAAACTACATCTCATTTTTGACATAATCGAAACGTTCATTCGAAGGAGTTGTTTAGAATTGGAATCCGCATTCAAATTTAGAATCATATACAGGATAGTTTACTTTTGATCAAGATCCTATTTTTCGTTCTTCCCTGTACACTGTCCGGAAATTTGAAATTTTGAAAAGTAAGAGTAACGTTCAAATTTATCAACAGTTCATATGCGAGAACAAAAAATAGAATTTTGAACAAAAGTAAACTACTCTGTAGGTGATACCAAATTTGAATATGGATTTCAATTCTACGCAGCTCCTTTGAATGAAATTTTTGAATATGTAAAAAATGAGAAGTGGTTCATATCTGATCGAAATTCCTATTTTTCGTTCTCCTCTATACACTGTTCAGGAATTTGAAATTTTGACAACACATAGGAAGTATACTGCAATACAATATGTTTTTGAATCTCACTGTATATTGTCTGGAGCATATTTTGATAGACAAGCCATTATAGGCGTATTCGTGTATTTATGAAACCCTATAAAAAGTATATTTCATCCGGTATATAGATGGGTGAAGGTCAACCTCTATTCCGTCTCTTAGACTATGAGATATTTTATGCCGAAGATGGTATCGAAATACTATCGAAATAATTTTTCTGCATGATCTATTCTGATCAGGAAATAGACACTCGCGATATGTTATATACTTTTCATGGATCATTCTTTGAAAAATCGGAAATTCCAATTACTGTTTCTTCTCAAAACTTGATGAGAATATCTCAATGTGAGTCTCTTGTATTTCTGAAAGTTTCCAAATTCGTAGAAACAGAAACTTCAGCTACGAGTTTTCCGAGGATAACTCCTGCTCGACGTAATAAATCTTCCAAACTTTTCAATACATCCGGTCGCATTCAGGAAGACTAAGTGATAGATCGGTCGATCTGTCTTCGGAAGTTACCTGCTCGACTGGCATTAGAGCGATGACTTGTGTGAATTAAACATTTCCTTAACGAAGTTAGCACCTTTACGTTGAATGATGTGTTGTCGGAACGACATAACTTTCGAGTGTAACTCACCGACTGTGAATTTCATTGATGTATTTTGGTGTGCTGGGTTTCCCTGATAAGAAACTGCAAAAGTGGCTGTGATAGCTATAGCTGCATAATAATATTGTTGATATGAATCTGGTGCTTCTTTCTTCATAGTTTTCTTATGGGTTCTTAACCTACTTCTTTTCGGAAAAATTTGAATTGTTATTGGATTCTATGCAATGGATATCCTCAAACTATCGACAAAACAGCTATGGATTCACTTCTTCCCTCGATTATGAATAATATTCATATGAAGGAAATTCTTCCGTAAGAAGTTATCCATATGAACCAGAAGTATGGAGAAGATGAAATGTTGATGATGTTTTTGCTATATGGAGGGATGGTGGAAATGAACTTAACTTTTTTTTTGGAATGCCTCAACAAACAAGAACTAACAATGAAGTTCACATATGGAAGATAATGATGAACTCTTTTTCTAGATGTAACGATCAAGAAATAAACACTTCATGTAGACACTAGTGTATATCGAAATAAAAAACACATACCAACAAATATATACACCAAAACTCAAACCACCATACAAATGTCTAAAAAGTTTTAGTGGAATGTCTTTATGATAGAACAATAATTAATAGTATGCGATTCATCAGAAAAACTCGTAATAATCAACTTCATAAAACCAATATTAGAGAAAAATTAATACCCAGAGGATTCCATAGAAAATATATTGAGTGAAAATGAAAATCGTAACACACCCCACAGTGAAGACCTACAACCTGAACAAACTACGCATTCTGTAACAAACATTATGTTATGTGTCCCTCGACTGTCTGAAAAGATAAAGCAGCAGGTATAAGGTAGAACAACATTCAAGACAACAAATCCTTTACGTACAATACTAGCACCTACTCAACCAACTAATATGACAGAAAACACAAAGAATTGTATTCATCATGGTCCTTGTTCCTGCGGTCAAGAATATATCGGTGAAACATCCAGTCCTCTAGAAGTGCGAAAGGGTGAACACAAGATGTACATCAAGAACAGACAGATTGGTGATTTTGAATCATCAGAACACATTCATAGCCAATGGAGATCACACAGAAGAATGGTATTTCACTCAAATTATGACATTATGATAAGGAATCTGCTTTCATCACGCTGTTTGTGGATACTTGCATCCCAACTAGTTCTATTGATATAAGTCGAACATGACTACCCCTCTTGGAAGATGAAATCATGTCAATATCAAATCTTTGACAGATTTTCAAAAACTTACGAGGAGAAAAATACTTGTTGAAAAGTTCACGGAAGCAGATTAAATTCCGAAAATTTAAACGATGATAAGTTTTCGAGAAATATTAGTTCTTGTATTTTTCGATGGTCAAATTTGAGTTGACGACCTTTCAAACGTGTTCTACTCAGAAGGATCTGTTTTTTGATCAACACAGCAACTTTCTGAGTTAGATTAGAAATATGCCTCCCAACACTTGTATAGATTCCAATAATTATTCTCATACAGATTGTGATCGGTTGAGAACCCGAAAAAAATAACAAGAAAGAAATCAACGTCCACAAAATAATGACTTTTCAACAGAGTTAGGTGCCTATATTTATTTAATGTAGCTTTCTTTCTTAAGATAATATTAGTCCTCTCTTATCTTCACTTTCAATGGATCAACACACAAAATTGATCCCACCGAACTATGTACAATATGTAACCAAAACGAGTTGAAAACTTTGCACCACATTCTTTTTGATTGCCCGATATACAGTACAATGAAACCGCATCTGTTCGTGGGTTTGAACGATATTGATTCCCTTATTCAAACATTGAATAACATCACTAAGGATTAAGCAGAAGTAATTTCAAGTTTTATTTGGAATGTACTGAAACTACGGTCATTTGTAATGAATGAGTAGACTCACCTTTCTTCTATAGTTAGTTTTTGTTCCTTTTTCAACAAAAAATGTCAAACCTTTGCTGTAGAAATTTATTTTTCTGATATGCAATAAAGTTATTATTATTTGTCGTCTGAAACTACGGTCATTTGTAATGAATGAGTAGACTTACCTTTCTCCTATAGTTAGTTTTTGTTCCTTTTTCAACAAAAAATGTCGAACCCTTGCTGTAGAAATTTATTTTTCTGATATGCAATAAAGTTATTATTATTATTATTATTTCGTCAAAACAAACCTAGTCGGGTCCGTACTTCCCATTGCTCCGACCCAGTGGGCGGACGCGCTAGTATAATTAACCAGTGACCACTCCCCGCACCGCGGGGTAAGTGGTCACTGGCTCCGAGAATCGTGAGTCCTGAGCAGACGCAACGAACCGAGAATAACGGCCTTCCGCATGCGGCCGGCTAAGATCTCTGCCGCATTACGGCATGCCGGTATGATCTTGAGCTCCGAGAGTAGCGTTGGTCTGGAACCACCGAGAACACCTATAATCAGAACCACTAACTTGACAGAATATTCTGGGTGGAGCCTGCGGAGTTCGTGAAGTAAATCCTGGTACTTTGTCCGTTTTTCCTCCTCTTTTCGGACGATATTCGTTTTGGCAGGGGCCGAAAACTCAGTAACGAATATCGTCTTACTTCGGTGGTCGAAGAGGACTATATCAGGCTTATTGGCCTGTATTTGCCTGAGGGTGGGGAATGAAAAGTTCCAAAAATTCGACACCTTTCATTCTCCACAACGGACTCAATATCCCCTGGAGCGTAAGGCAGTACCGGTGTCCTGTCTATTTCATACGAGTGCCGAAGAAAATAGTACAGCACTCGTAAGGCCGCGTTATGGCGATGGATATAGGCCGAGACCGCATAAACTGCACAAGATGACAGCAAATGCATCAAAGTCTCGGGCGCCTGTCGGCAGGCCCTGCATCTAGTATCAGGGACCTCTATACCCATCACGCGGCTCCGATAGACTAGGGTGTTGAAGACACCGTCTTGGCACGCCATGATAAACCCTTCAGTCTCCGACTTCAGCTCACCTGACCTGAGGAAGGCAAATGTCAGCTTAACAGACAAGCCATGGTCCTCGATGTTCTTAAAGAAGACTCCATGCATGGGCTTGTCTGTATGCAGCTGCAGCATTTTAGCATTCTCTGCAGCCTTGATGTGAGCTTTTCTCCGTGCGGGCTCCAACTCGGTGACAGAGAGTTGGTTTACCCGCTCGGTGTCGAAGACTATACCAAGTTCATCAGCAGCGCGCCTTGCTGCCTTGAATAAAAAGGCTCCGATTCCTGCATGTTCATGGTCTCGGACCATGCAGTTTAGAGGATTCGAACTCCTGATGATTCTACAGGCTCCATCCAGAATCATTCTGTTGTGAAGACACTCCAAACTCAAAAGTCCACGGCCCCCTTGTTGTCGAAGGAGATACAACCGTGGAACAGACGATTTGGGATGCATGCTTCTGTGCATATGCATCATTTTACGAGTCTTTACGTCAAGTTGCCGCAACTCTTCCTGAGTCCATTTGACTACTCCGAAGGAGTAGAGTAGAATCGGAATGACAAGTATGTTGGTGGCAGAAACTTTGTTCTTACTCGACAGCTCTGAGGACCAGATCTGCCGTAGTTTCTGCCTAGTTTATTATCATTATTATCTGTCGTCTAAACAAGCCTAGTCGGGTCCGTACTCCCCACTGCTCCGACCCAGTGGGCGGACGCGCTAGTATAATTAACCAATGACCACTCCCCGCACCGCGGGGTAAGTGGTCACTGGCTCCGAGAATCGTGAGTCCTGAGCAGACGCAACGAACCGAGAATAACGGCCTTCTGCATGCGGCCGGCCAAGATCTCTGCCGCATTACGGCATGCCGGTATGATCTTGAGCTCCGAGAGTAGCGTTGGTCTGGAACCACCGAGAACACCTATAATCAGAACCACTAACTTGACAGAATAGTCTGGGTGGAGCCTGCGGAGTTCGTAAAGTAAATCCTGGTACTTTGTCCGTTTTTCCTCCTCTTTTCGGACGATATTCGTTTCGGCAGGGGCCGAAAACTCAATAACGAATATCGTCTTACTTCGGTGGTCGAAGAGGACTCTATCAGGCTCATTGGCTTGTATTTGCCTGAGGGCAATTATTATTATTATTATTATTATTATTATTATTATCATCCTCCGTTTAAACAAATCTAGTCGGGTCCGTACTCCCCACTGCTCCGACCCAGTGGGCGGACGCGCTAGTATAATTAACCAATGACCACTCCCCGCACCGCGGGGTAAGTGGTCACTGGCTCCGAGAATCGTGAGTCCTGAGCAGACGCAACGAACCGAGAATAACGGCCTTCTGCATGCGGCCGGCCAAGATCTCTGCCGCATTACGGCATGCCGGTATGATCTTGAGCTCCGAGAGTAGCGTTGGTCTGGAACCACCGAGAACACCTATAATCAGAACCACTAACTTGACAGAATAGTCTGGGTGGAGCCTGCGGAGTTCGTAAAGTAAATCCTGGTACTTTGTCCGTTTTTCCTCCTCTTTTCGGACGATATTCGTTTCGGCAGGGGCCGAAAACTCAATAACGAATATTGTCTCACTTCGGTGGTCGAAGAGGACTATATCAGGCTTATTGGCTTGTATTTGCCTGAGGGTGGGGAATGAAAAGTTCCAAAACATTCGACACCTTTCATTCTCCACTACGGACTCAATATCCCCTGGAGCGTAAGGCAGCACCTCCTGTCTATTTCATACGAGTGCCGAAGAAAATAGTACAGCACTCGTAAGGCCGTGTTATGGCGATGGATATAGGCCGAGACCGCATAAACTGCACAAGATGACAGCAAATGCATCAAAGTCTCGGGCGCCTGTCGGCAGGCCCTGCATCTAGTATCAGGGACCTCTATACCCATCACGCGGCTCCGATAGACAAGGGTATTGAAGACACCGTCTTGGCACGCCATGATGAACCCCTCAGTCTCCGACTTCAGCTCACCTGACCTGAGGAAGGCAAATGTCAGCTTAACAGACAAGCCATGGTCCTCGATGTTCTTAAAGAAGACTCCATGCATGGGCTTGTCTGTATGCAGCTGCAGCATTTTAGCATTCTCTGCAGCCTTGATGTGAGCTTTTCTCAGAGCGGGCTCCAACTCGGTGACAGAGAGTTGGTTTACCCGCTCGGTGTCGAAGACTATACCAAGTTCATCAGCAGCGCGCCTTGCTGCCTTGAATAAAAAGGCTCCGATTCCTGCATTTTCATGATCTCGGACCATGCAGTGTAGGGGATCCGAACTCCTGATGACTCTACAGGCTCCATCCAGTACCATTCTGTTGTGAAGACACTCCAAACTCAAAAGTCCACGGCCCCCTTGTTGTCGAAGGAGATATAACCGTGGAACGGACGATTTGGGATGCATGCTTCTGTGCATATGCATCATTTTGCGAGTCTTCACGTCAAGTTGCCGCAACTCTTCCTGAGTCCATTTGACTACTCCGAAGGAGTAGAGTAGAATCGGAATGGCAAGCATGTTGGTGGCAGAAACTTTGTTCTTGCCCGACAGCTCTGAGGACCAGATCTGCCGTAGTTTCTGCCTATACTTGCCACGGAGAGCATTTTTCACCGAGTCTACCTCTTGGGTGTGGCGTTGTTCCACACCCAAATAGGTGTATGTCTCTCCGGCATTCAAATGATGTAGAATGCTTCCGTCTACGAGTTGGGCATCCTCAGCGAAATCCTCGCATCGTCCTCTTTTGAGATGAACCAGTGCACATTTGTCAATCCCGAATTCCATACCGACAGCATGCGTGAACTCCTGCACCACCCTGAGGGACTGCTGTAGGTCCCTTTCTCCAGAAGCATAGAGCTTAAGGTCATCCATATAGAAAAGATGGGTGACCTTATGCCTCCGGTTTCCAGGGGTGCCGCAGTTATATCCCCGGGTTTTCCTGAGCGCAACGGATAATGGCATTAGTGAGATGCAGAAGAGAAGAGGGCTGAGGGAATCTCCTTGAAAAACACCTCTTCCTATAATGACCGGCTCTGTTTGGACCCTGCTTCCACCTGATGTTATGGTGAAGCGGGTCCTCCAGAGCGGCATCAGTTGTTCGATGCATCTCACTATTTGATCGGGTACCGCAAGGCATTCGAGTAAGTACAACAACAACTTATGTGATGTTGTATCGAATGCCTTGCGATAGTCGATCCAGGCCATAGAAAGATTCCGCTTATACTGCACGGAGTCCTGTGTGATATTATT